>JACGDI010005453.1:628836-660003 GCA_014898725.1 Jacaranda copaia | reverse complement strand
AAAAAGGAAAAAGAAAAAAAAACCAATAAAGGACCTATTTTTAAAAAATAAGGGTTCTTCAATTGACCAGCATTGTACCCTTAGTAGCTAGAGAGTGTGAAAATGATCCTTTGAGAGATCTCTTTGCTATGGTGGGCTTGGGACCTAATTTATGCTGATTCAAATTACCCCCATAGCTTTTGCATGATTTCATTCTTCTGCTATAAGAAGTCTCCTTCTTTTGAAGATCTTCAACACTCTCCACACTTGCCAAAGATGCAAAAGTCTGCGACTTGCCATGATAATGCTTGGAAAGACCCCTCCTGCACAATCATAAATATAACCTCACATTAACACACGCACACGCACACAAGTTACAAGTGTAAATATGCATACAATACACAGGTACTCCATATGCGTCTATCCCTCTATACGGTACTATTTCATTGTAATTAATAATGAGATTGTGTGTCCACTCACTTTATGGGAAGTTGGGCCATGAGTTCCGCCAATTCATAGAGAGGACCACGTGATGAAGGTGAAGAATTGGATGAAGTAGAAGAAGATGATGCATCATCTGCTAAGTCTGCTGATAAAGAAGAAGAAGATGATGCCTCTGAGTCATTAATATCAGAGGATGAGGATGATTCCATGGATTCACAATTTTCATCTTTCTTCTTGATAGCTGGCCACCTAATTATCTGCCTTGAGTCCTTGAAGTTGAAGCCCATTTCTTCAAAACTCTGTTTCTCTTCACCCATTAAATGGAACTCTTATCAGATCACAGCAACAAGATATAACTAGTAGATTACCAGTATAAACCAACAATGAAACCACGGTATAGTTAACGGAGAGATCTAAGTTCCTAGGAATGTAAATTGAGTCTTTATAAAACGGTTGATGAGTCTCAACTCTCAAGAGGCCTTATCGGCGGGAGCATATATACGTACTTGATTGTGTCATTTACACTATTAAAAAAGGATTAGAGCTAGAGAGATTATACGCATCTGAAATATGAAAACTGAATGTGGATATATATGCATATGTGGCTGTTAATGAAGGGCTTGGGGGGTTTATGATCAGTTTACACGTTTTAATATTGTTTTCCAAGTGTTTGCTATTATCCTTACATTGAAGATTGGTCATTTTCATATGGTTTGAATCTGTTACCTTTCCCGTTGTACAAGGAAAGAGGATAAGATCTGCGTCAGTTTTGAAGAAATCCATATCCGAGTCACCCACACGATTACTTTGCACTTTCCGGAGCATTTATTAATTGGTCCACATCTTGGCATTTTTGTCCCCACAGAATTATGACACTGACGGGGCGACACATTTTACTGCTTTAAAGGTGATCTGATCATGTTGCTAAGATCTTGTTTATCCGGCCTCAACTCTCAAAATTTCACAGGATATGGACTTCAAGTTTTTAAGTCTATATATGTTGCTATAATGATTTAAGAATTATTTGTATCATTTATATTTTTATTAAATTAATTAATAATCTAATATAGCATTGTAAGTACAAATTCTCCTTAAAAAATAAATATATAATTTATAAACTATTTCAAGATTTTGTATATCTTACTTTGTGGGATTTATATGTGGATTTGGACTCGTCCGTCTACCAGTTCTCCTTCTTGACATTTTCGACTTGGGCTATCACTTTATGAAAATTGTTTCTTGATTAATTAAATAGCCTTACATTCTGTAATATGTCAAAAGAGAGTATTGTTTTCTTGATTAATTAAATAGCCTCACATACTGTAATATGTCGAAAGAGTGTTGTTTGTGCGCGCAGAATTTTCTTCTTACAAGTCACTTTGTGCATTTCGGGCAAGAAATGTATTTATTTTCAGAAGAAAAAAAAAACATTTTAATGGATTGGTTATTAATTATAAATGTATTTGATACTTTTAATGTCTTTTATTTTTAAAAAAGTGTTTAATAAGCTATTTATTTATAAATGTGTGTGATTGCTTCTCAAGCTTAAAATTCTTAATCACATAAATACGGGAACATTTAATTAATATAAGTTATTATAAATAAATATCCATAAAATACTCAAATAGATGAAGTATGATCTAGGAAAATAGTAATTATTTATAAAAGGCTAAAGTTAATATAAATTAATATTCTTGAATTACTTAATATAATCTATTTTGATTTGAATCTAACTTTCGGTATTTTTGAATTTCTTATTGTTTAAAAGAAATTGGCTAACCAGTGATAAATGTAGCTAATTGCCAATTGTTCTTTTAAACTTTTTTATTTTTTAGCAAGATTGTATTGGTTTGTTATTATAAATGTATTTAAATAGTTTTCAGAGTTAAAATTCATTGGTCAAGCAAATATGGAAATATTTAATTAAATTGAATTATAACAACTCGATGTCCTTAAACTAATTCTATATAATTGGGAAAAGTAGCAATAATTTTTATAGGACTATAAGTTGCTACAAAAATAATATTTTTAAATTAGTTATTCTGATTTATGTTGACCGAATTCTTTTTTAATATCAATGGATCTTTTATTTTTTAGAAAAGGTTCCATTGGCTATTCTTAGGTATATTTATTAAGCAGTGTATTTTTAATTTGTTTTTAATTTTAGGAAAGAGTGTCATTGATTGATTTATTCGTACATGTTTAATGATGATGAGTAAGTTTGCTGGAACCCAAACTCCCAAAGGAGCGCTGGAAACTGAGGTAATTGACCTGAAGAATGCATGGCTCATGCTGCTGCAAGGCTGGTTGAGTTCCACAACTAAAATCAACATGTAAGGTTTGTTGGGACGATTGCCGATTAATATCATTCGATACTTAAATTATAGAGGAAAAAATAGCAGAGTGAGGGCTAATATTAAAGTAAAAGCATACCTCAAATTGTGTTGAATGAGAGTATTTATAGCGTTCACTGGCTGTGTGAAGAGATAAGTCGAAAAAATGATCCTCTCCCTAGAGTCTAATGAAGCTGGCCTTGAAACTATTCAATAATAAAAACTGATACATTTAAATATTTTAATTACTTAGTTCAATTAGATATAATCTAACATCTAATACTATTATATGACCCCAATTATACTTATTTTAAGCAAATTCTAATTTTATATATCTTTAAATTGCATATTCCTTAAAAAAATTTCATTGGTTGGTTATTATAAAATTTAATAGCTTTTATGTTTTTTTAATTTTTTTTTATTCAGAAGTCAATGGTTGACTATTCATAGATTACGAATTTTTTTAATTAAGCTGAATCATGATTGAGGAAATTTTTTAATCTAAGCTAAAAATTCCTGAAACTAATTTATACAAAAAGTAATTTTAACATAAAATTCAGTATTTAAAGATAGAAAAATGTTTATCTTATTTTCTCTTCACCTTTACAGATAATTCTTTTGATGAGTTAAAATTTGTTTATTTTTTAATATTATTTAATTTTTACTATTAGGAACCAGATTAATTTACCCTAAAATATTGATGTCCTATTTTGTGTTAGGTTAAAATATTTTATGTTCCACAACGTAGTTTACCTTTTCTCACCATTTTGTCAATACAAAATATCAGAGCTCTTTCATGACATTGCGCCTCGTTATTAAAAATAAATAAATAAATAATTGACTCAATAGAAAAATAAGTGGTTGACAATGCATGTCAGTCAACCTTTTTAATGAAATCTAATGTATATAAAGTAAGGAATTGTTTGTTTCAATTGATTATACTTGATAAATACATAATCAATTATAATTTATTGTTTATTTGCCTTAATATAAGACTCATGATAAGTCATTGATACAATATTAAGTTGAAATATGGATAAAGTGGGAAGAAGTTTGATACATTTTCATGGGTTAAATAAAATTTAAAAAGATCAAATTATCCTTAATTAGTATGTAAAAATATATTAAAATAAATAATAAAAAGTTATAATAGTAAAATCATATTTTTTTTAATTTACGTATTAATTAATCTTACCAATTAAATGTGAAGTTGTATTACTTTATCTTGACAGATTTAAACATATCAATTTGTTTATATAATATTTATAATCACATCATCCAAAGTGAACTAACCATAAAATGATGTTCAATCCTACTTCAAGTATATATCTTACATGGCAATAATATGAATAAGTTAGTTTTATTTATTTTTGTCATACAATATATTCCATATATAATATAACTCCTTGTAACATATTTTTATATTTCTATTTTCTTCTTATATGTCGACATATTTTCATGTATAACATAGATATAACTTCCTATATTAAATTTTTGTAACTCCCTAAATTATATAATTATTCATTTTACACTATGTCGACACACACACACACACACACACATATATATATATCTATGTATATAATATTTTATTAACATTTATTTAGTATTATTATAAAATAAATATTAGTTTATATTTTGTAACTATCCATAGTTTTATTAAATATTCACTATATATATGTATATTAACATATATGATTTTATATTAATTTTTGTAACTCTTTATTTTAATATATAATTTTGTAATCCTTAGTATGTTGTCTAATAATTTTTTCTAATATTTTATTGTTTACATTCTCAAATTTGATTCTTTGAATGATTACAGACCAACACAAACATATACACATACACACATATGTATATAGTGTATAACCAGGCATATATATAAATTTATTTACCAATGCAATTTAATTGACATGTCTTGCATAGCTAGAAATTCCTACAATAGTTTATATTGAAAATCATGTGAACATATAATTTACTATTAAGAAAAGGAACAATATCTGTCTTTTTCTTCTCCACCTCTGTAAAATCATTCTCTTTGTGCTTTAGAATCTATTTTTCTTGAAAATGCATGTATTTCATAATGTTTTATTATTTTTCTAATATTTTTATTTTTATATTTATGAACAAGATCATTTAGAAAAAAATCAAGTCCCAATTTAAATATTTTTTTTATATGATAGTGATATGATAAGTTAATTTTATCCATTTTCACCATTTCATATTCAATATCCTATTAATATTTATTTTAATACTAATATATATTAATTCATTTTTAAAACTATATATATGTTTAATTTAGTAAATACTCATTATATACATATACATTAACTCATATATAACTTAATTTTTATAATAATTCTATAACTCTCTTTATCAATATATAACTTTTTTAATTCTTTATTATATTTTCTAATAGTTATATTTTTTAATATACTTATGGATGAGCACATGCATATGTATAAATATTGTCGTGTATATATAGGCGTATTTATCAATTCAGTTTAATTCATATGTATTGATCTATACATATTGCGTGTATATAAACATTTCATGTATACAATAATGTAGAATATATAATAACTTAATTTTAAATATTATATTTTTTTATTCCATGGATTATCTCTTATTCTATAATTGAATATGTTAAATTATAGTTGAAGAAATTTTTAAACCTAAGCTAAAATTCTCTAAAAACATATGTGCTAAAATAATCTAAACATACAATTCATTATTTCAAAATTAAAAAGAATATTATGTCTCATTTATATCAATTATACTCAATAAATTTTATTATTAATTTTTTTAAATGTCATGTTTATAATATTTATAGAATATATTAATATCTAAACTATAGTTAAACTTAAATAAAATAAAATTTAAAATTTAAACATATTACCTGGTGCAAAGTGCGGGCTAATAACTAATTTATTCATTATTTTTGTTTCAAGTTTTAAAGCTTAGGTTGAAATCTGATATCATTCTTCTACTTTTAGAAGTTTCGGTTTAATTTTAAAACTCAATTCTAGTAAGTTTATTTGAAACGCATATTTAAATAAATATATCATTAGTTATTCCGCACCCAATCGCAAGCGAAGCAGGCATTTGTACGTGACGGTTGAAGGATGAACATTTCAATCTGTACGGATTCGATGGCACTGGAGAAACAAATTTCGAGGAGTGGAGGGACAAAAACAAAAGATGCACGGTAATTTTGGCAATTTTATTGTTCTTCCCGTTCCAACGTCTTGTCCTTATAATTTTATATGTTTTATTTTTATTGGTGAATGTCGAAATCTGAATTTAAATGGTTTAAGTTCAGTTTATGACTTGAGGTATGAATATTTATTTTTTTACTATATGATTATTTCAAACAAATATCAAAATTTTTTGGAAAAAAGTTGATAAACATTATAAAAAAAAAAATGGCAATGTATATTCAGTGTATGACATTTAATATGTTCTTGATAGAAAAATAATCAATACATAACTAAATCATCTCTATTTCTAACATCTAATATATTTAATGCAGTTTTGGAAATATATTACTCAAAAAACAATTGACGAATATGAAAGAGAAATCAAGGTAACTATATTTCATAAATAATTCATTAGATTTTTAAAATAATTTAATGCTTAGAATTATTTTCATGTACAAATTTATTAATGCATGGAAGTCTTTGGGTGTTCTCGTTAATGAATACAAAACATAGAAGATAAATCATATGCTGTTAAATATTATACAATTATAAATATTAAAGAATTTTTTTTGATTATTCTAAGTATGTTTTTGAAAAAAAGCGTACACCTTTTTTATACACATATATGAACATTAATTGTAAGACATGATGCAGCTTCAAGAACACATTTAATCTGATGACAACATACACTCATATGATGTTTCACTTATTTTAATAATCAAGTTGTATTCAACAAAAAAATTTGTATTGTGTTATATCTATAATATCCATAAAAGAAGTCCCACATATATCTAAATTATAGCTAGAATTAAATAAAATAAAATTTAATGTTAAAGTAATTGCCTAATGTAGGGCTGTAAACAAACCAAGCTTATAAAAAATTATAAGCACAAACTTGACTCGTTTTAAAATACGCGAGCTCAAGCTCATTGAGCTCTAAATTTTAGGCTTAAGCTTGAGCTCATTGATAAATATCAAGTTCAAGCTCGAACTCAATGAGCTCATAAGATATTGAGCCACAATCAAGCTTGAACCAAGTTCAAGCTCATCCAGTATTTTTCACATTCAACATGCGAACTTGAGCTCGAGCTCATTGGGCTTAATTTAGCCCTCACTATTCCATGTAAAACTCTTGAAAAATTATATCTATTAGTAAATTTAATAGCAATATCAATTTTTTTTTAAAAATAATCATTTTTTTATAATTTCAAGATTAATATTTTGACTTTTAAAGTATGAACATTAAAATATAACAATAAATTTGTTAAGATAATGATGAAGTTTCATTTCATATTTGTATTATTAAATTTAAAAAACATGCAGTAATCATATATAGTATATTTTACAATGAAATTGTATTATATACTTATATATTTTTATAAAATTGTTTGAATTAGAAAATTTGCTATTTTTTTCAAATATATCATGCTATTTATTTGTCATATTTTATAAATTATAAATTAGTATCTTATAAATTATTATTTATTAATAAGTAATATGTAAATGAAATTATATTTTGAAAATTATCTAAATATGTGGCATGTATTTTTTGAATATTATTTTTATATATTATTTTATATATGTACATATTATTTTAAAAATACTAAGGCTCATGAGTTGGCTCGCGGGCCTTCGAGTTACCATTTTAAAGCTCAATCTTAGCTCAATTCTAAGCTCAAGCTCAATAAGCTTGGCTCATGTTCAAATAGTTTCGAGCTCGAGTTGAGCTTTTTCAGATCGAGGTAAGCTGACTTGAGAGCCGGCTTGGCTCAACTTACACCCCTAGCCCACATAATGTACAAGTTAAAAATTAGTTTGCTTAAGTGTCATGATCTATTTGACTTTTTTGCTACATTTAAGTTAGTTGGACTCCTATTTATTCCTGTAGATAAATAAAAGTAATACTCACTATAAGAAAATTGACATTTAATGGCATTAATTTGGTAATATTTTATAACATAATGACATAAAAAATATTATTGTGATAATTGTTAAAGAATGTCATAATAATTTAATATTTAGTGGTATTTGATTATTAAATGACTAACAAAATAGTAACGTTTGATTAAAAATGTCAAGATATGTATTTCAAAGATATTCAACTAGTGTTACTAATTTTTTTTTTTTAAGAAAAATGTTACTAATATGTAGTTATAGTGTCGTTGGAAGAAAAATATTATAAAATATTTAGTGGCACTAACTTAGTGGCATTTATAATATAAAGATACAAATGTAATATAGTGATTGTTAGAAAAAATGTCATTATAATAAAATATTTAGTGGCATTTGACTCTTAGATGACGTATAAAACAGTGGCATTTGTTAAAAAATGCCAACAAAAATAAAATTTGAAGGCATTTAACTAATGTTACTAATTTTTCTTAAAAAATATCACTTGTCACTTAGAAAAAATGCCACAATATATGTAATGTCAATAACTTAGTGACATTTGGTAGTGTAATGACATATAAGAATAATATGATAATTGTTGAAAAATATCATTGTAACATAATATTTAGTGGTATATGATTAATAAGTAGCAAAAAAATAGTGATATTTGATTGAAAATGCTAACATAAATATATCTATAAGGCATTTAAGTAGTGCCACTAATTTTTTCTTAAAAAAAATACTACTCATATTATTTATGGTGTCATCTATAAAAGATACCATAAATTATTTAGTGGCACTGATTTAATGTTGTTTTATTGTATAGTGAGACATTAAATTAATGTAGTAATAGTAATAAAAAATACCACTATAATACAATGCTAAATAGTAATTGATTAATAAATGTTATTGTAACATCCCGTCCGGGCGATGCCAGCTTTTATCTATGATGCTACCCCAGTCGAGTTTTCAAAAAGTATTTCCAAATGCAAAATAATATATCTCCAAAATTCTCAATTTTAACAATTCCATAATAGCCTAAGTGATGTGATAAGCAAGATCATAATCAATGAACAACATCTATGTCAACTAGTTGTGCTACAAATTGCAAGCCAAACCTGAGTTTTCATAATTTTATAATCATCCAAAGCCTCGTGTCAAATATCACAAGCTCCAGCCTATTGCAATTCATCAAAAGATAAAGATGGTAGCCTATTGACAAATACACTATAACATTACAAGCATACATACATATCGTATTCTTATTGTTTGTAAATATCTTGATAATATAGTATATACTATACACCATATGGCCCAAGCTCATGGTGCCTTCTAATCCTTAGTCTAGGGCAAAGAACATAAAAAAATACTATAAGAAGGGTAAGTTCGAATGACTTAATAAGGTAATAATCAAGATGCATGGGCAATGATAACAATAAATATGTAGTATAGAACAACATTGGTTCAATGTACAACAACTATATGTAGATGTCAAGGAAACGTGTTGTCAAGTAATAACTAGATTTCTCGGAATATAGAAATAGGTTTGGGGAACAATATATTAAGTTTTACATATCATGAGTGTACTCCTTGCCATCCTATTCTAGCGAAGAGACATCTCAAGTTTTCATTATATCTCATGAAAAACTTCATATTTCAAAACTCAGAAGTTGGATTAATTTTAAAGAATCGAGTGTACAAGAATGTTTAAGTTGTAAAAAGGCTAAAGTTCAAATTCTAAGATTTCATTCAATTTATAAAGTAGACTATACAAGAAACAGTTTACAAAATCAGTTGTATAAGCATATTGCAGGAATCTGACTATATAAGAAAGTTTTCACCTTAAGTTTCATACCACAATCGCCATATAAGACAGAATAAGCCAAAAATCATTCTCAAGTTGATCGATGCCTCATTTTAGGTCAGTCAACATGACTTCCTGTATCCCAAATACATCAACACCAGTCAATCAACAAGAATGTCTCTATCACATTATATCAATATGGATCAACCAACATGACTGCCCCTATCACCAATATATCAATACGGGTCAGTAAGTAAGATTATCTATATTACAAGTATATCAATCAAGTCAGTTAGCAAGACTACCTATATCACAACATATCAGCATAGGTCAGCCATCAAGACTGCCTCTATCACAATACATCAATATAGGCCAGCCAATAAAACTACCTCACATATATTAATATGGGTCAGCCAGTAAGATTGCCTCTAATAATTGAACACACCACCATGCTCCTCTCATCGAGCTTGTCAAAACCTAACCAACAATTTCCCATTTCATCCATTGGAGATCTTCCCATTGATTTTTCGGTTAGTTTAGGGAGTTGTTGGTATGTTTGTATTCATTGAAGTAAGAGAAAGCTAACCCTGGTGTTGGTTTTTGATTTTGAGCTAAAACAGAGCAAAACCAAATGTGGGAAACGATTGGGGGTCAGATCTATGAATTAGATAAATTTTTGTTTTCAATTTATATATGTAAAGATATTTTTCGTCCTTTTCAATTTTACTCCATATTTTTCCACCACTTCAATTTCACCCCAAAACTCTTAACCGCCTTACAATTTAATCCTAAAACTTTAATTCAGCCCTTACAAGTTTTATTTTTTATACATGGACCATTGGCATTTTTAGTTTCAGGCAATGACATCCTAATTTATTTATGTTGAAGTCCTTCAACTTTTAATTTTCCCACATTAGGCCTCTAAATTTTATAATTTTGGATAATCAAGTTTTTTTCTCAATTTACGATTAAATCTCTCAATTGTCAATCATTACCTATAAGCTTTAGTTGAAATTTAACTCAAAATTAATCTAACCCAATTTATGGAATTTGTATTTTTTTTTTTGAAACATAACTTAGATTTAAGGACCCAAAATTTGGGGTGTTATAAGTCCTCCCTCCTTAAAAGAATCTAATCCCCAGATTCTAATATGACATTCATGAAAATTCAAAATAGCACCATCACTTGTTAGAGGTATTGATATGGGTACAGTTCCTCCGAAGCTTGGTACTAAAGTTTCTTTTACGTTAGCTTGGGCATGTCTTATTCATGATGTTAGTTAGCATTCTCATAACTCAAAGGTTTAGATAATGTATGTGTTTACATTCTAGAGTAACTTCAAAGTGAGACGTGTAGGGATAAAATAATGAGTAGCATTAGAATCATATAAACTCTCTTCGAAGTATTATACTGTAAGTTACACCTTGGCAACATGTGGATCTGGTGCGTTTCCCTAGGTTGAGCGTCAACTTAAGTTGGGCTACTTTGCCTTCTGATAGGCTTTGTCCATTTCATGTTCTCGGGATAATCTTTAACATAATATTGATCACTGCCACACCATATACACCTTTCATGTTTCTTCCAACATGTGGATTTAGTATGATGGGTATCTCTACAAAATTCACAAACTTTTCTTAGCCTCAGTTGGGATGGATGAGGATTATTTCTAATTTTAAAGAGGTATATTAGTGTTACTTTATATGGAATCTTCTGTTATTTCCTTCTAAGATCATTTCTTTCTTTGCTTTCAACTCTAATTTCAAAAGCATTTCCTCATTTAGTCTTTTCTTCAATTTTATGTAGTTCTTTAAGTTTTAATTCCACCTACAAAGCATTGTTCACAACCTTGTTGTAAGTAGACAACTCACAAGCCATAGCGACCCTCCACGATGCAGGATTTAGCCCTTCAAAGAACTTTCATATTCGACATCCCTCGTCTCTTAATATATGAGGTGCATACTAGATTAAGCGGTTAAATTTGGCTTTGTATTGACATACTGACCTAGATGTTTAAATAAGGATCCACAAACTCTCGAGCATTCTTTATGATATTAGATACAAACTTATCCATAAATTTGTATTTAAAATTCTCCCAAGTATGAGGTTTCCCTCTTGACTCTACTGTTGATCCAATAATTGCCATCAAAGATAAGCACTCTGTCCTAAAAGAAAAATGGCAAACTTGATTTTTTTTTGTTTAGGTAGTTGCTTACTTGGAAGATTTTCTTGACCTCCTCAATCCACATTTCAACTTCTTCATTGTCTAGTTCACCTATAAATCTTAGGAGGTTATGTTCAAGAAATCAATCTAGCATTTGATCTGCAACATGTTCTTCAATATTTTGAAACCTACTAACCTAACTCTACTGTTGATAAAACTGTATGAATTGTTGCCACATGGTGAACATTTGTTCTACAGCTTGTCCTCTTACCCTTGGGTTCATTGATGGGTTTGGCATTGCTCTTTCTTTATGTATGGGTGTCCTTGGTCAGGAGTATTTTCTACTCGATCCTCTTGTGCTTTAGCTCGATTAGTCGGTGGTCATACTTTATGACCTAGAACAGACCAGCATAAGGGAAATAGTTGAGATTGTTCCCGTGACACCATTTGGTATATAGAAGTCTTCAAGTCTAATTATGCTAGACTTGTAGTGTTGAATAAATATGTCTTAGTAACATTCAAACTTATGTCAGTTCTTATCATAATATATGAGATACCTTGAGTACAAGCATAACACAAATTAGAAACATAGTATCAAACTAATGTTAATAAGTGAGTTATGTGAACCCATACATACGTTTATATAACATCTTACAGTCATATTGATGAGTTTTTCCAATATTAATAAACTAATTGCCCTAAATATTGAATCGCAATCATATATATACACGTGATTATTCACTGATCATCTTTAGTAATCTCTTTTGGGGATATTTTTCCTTATTTCCCTATCAGACACCACCCTATAGTCATACGAATCAATCTTGCTATCGAGATGGCGATTCTAAAATAACCATATCATCTAGTTCTTGATCCTATATGTATAGACATTTATTATCCCATACGACCTTTTATCTCCCAAGTTCCTATTATCACTCAAATACTCATTCAACAATATGGCCCCAAAAATATTACTCCATTAAGCATAAGCAAAGTTGTATGCATGATACCTTGAAGTAATGGACTATATATTGGCTGGCAATCCCAGTACCAATCCATTACTCTTTCATATCTGATGTTATCCCAAAAGTTCACATCCTAGCAAGATTTTCAAGACAAATATAATCTCCACAAATCTAGAAATTTCTTATTATGAGGATCTTGTCCTAGCATAGCTCAGGTTTCCAAACTCAAACATCCAAATCTCAATTGATTCCTTATTTAAGCCTAATCCTTAATAAACCCATTGATTCCAACTTCAAAAATCATTCCCATATTTATTTAGGTTGTTGCCAAAACCTAGCTCTAATGTCACCTCTGTAATAGCCCATTTGGGCAGTTCTTGCTCTCGTTCAGGATACTACCCATGTCAAGTTTTCAAAAACAATTTCTAAATGCAAAATAAGATATCTCAAAATTTCTCAATTTAAATAGTTCCATAAGAATCCAAGTGATAAGCAAGATCACAATCAATGAATAACAACTATGTCACCTAGTTATGCTACAAACTGCAAGCCAAACATGTGTTTTCATAATTTTACAATCGTCTAAAGACTTGCGTCAAATATTAAAAGCACTAACTTATTACACTTCGTCAAAAGATAAAAATGATAGTTTATTGACAAACCCACTATTACATTACATGCACACATACATATCATATTCTTACCATTTATAGATACCTTGATAACACTACATATACTATACACCATGTGGCCTAAGCTCGTGGTATCTTATAATCCTCAATTTGGGGCAAAGACTAAAAAGAAATAGTACAAGGGAAATAAGTTCAAATGATTTAATGAGATAATGATCAAGATGCATGGGCAATAATAACAATGAATATGCAGTATAGAACAACATTGGTTCGACATACAACAACTATCAGTGAATGCCAAGGGAATAGGTTGTCAAGTAATAACTAGATTTCCTGAGGTTTAGAAATAGATTTGAGGAATAATATGTTAGGTTTTTCACATCATGAGCTGACTCCACACAGTCTCACACTAGCAAAGAGACATCTCAAGTTTTCTTTATATTTCATGGAAATCTTCACATTTTAAAACTCAAGAGCTAGATTAATTTTAAAGAATCGAGTTACAAGAATGTTTAAGTTGTAAAAAGGCTAAGATTTAAAATCTAGTGTTTCATTTAGTTTTATAAAATATATTGTACATGGAACAATTCATAAAGTCAATTATATAAGCATATTTCACAAATCTAACTATACAAGAAGGTTTTCACCTTAAGTTTCATACAACAATTGGGATATAAGGCAAAATAAGCTGAAAATCATTCTCAAGTTGATTGGTGCATTATTATGGGTCAGCTAACATGACTACTTCTATCACCAATGTATCAACACAAGTCAGTCAACAAGACTGCCTCTATTATTGTGCATCAATATGAGCCAGTCAACATGATTACCTCTATCACCAATATATCAATACAGGTCAATTAGCAAGATTGCCTCTATCACAAATATATCAATAAGGTAGTCAGCAAGACTACCTCTATCATAATTTATCAATATGGGTCAGTCAACATGAATGTCTCTATCATAATACATTAATATAGGCTAGCCAATAAAACTACCTCTATCACAATATATTAATATGGGCCAGTCAACAAGATTGCCTCTAATATAATATATCAATGCAGGTCAGCTAGCACAATTGCCTCTGGCACAAAATATCAACATGGGTCAACCAGTAATGTTGCCTCTAACACAGTGTATTAGTATAGGCCAACTAACATGATTGCATCTACCACAATGAGTATAGATAAACAATGACTAGTTAGCTAGACTCCTTTAGGGATTATAGGTAAACAATAGCTAATCAGCAAGACCTCATCACAAAGAATATAGGTAAACAATGGTAAATCAACAAGACCTTCTCATGAGGAGTATAGATAAATAATGGCCAATCAACACGACCTCCTCGTGGGGAGTATAGATAAACAATGGTCAATTAGTAAGACTGTCTCATAACAAGTACAGATAAACAACGGCCAATCAGCATGATTGCTTCACATATAGTGGTGGTTAGGTTGAGAACAAATTAGTCAGATCATAGTTTTAAACCTTTAGAAGTTCTTTATTCAATCAATAGATTTAAAATTTAGTTCATGTGATATCATTAGAAAATTTCAAATTCAAAAGATACTTTTCAAAATTCTTTCAAATAAGAACATATTATTTAGAAAATTTCATTTCCAAATCATTGGTCAAGGGCTATGATTGAGAAAGGAATCATGCAGAATAGTTCACTAATATCTCAAATTCAGTTCAAGAATTCAAATATGAGTATGCTGAAAATATCTCAAAATTAGCATGGTATGAAGTGTTCAACCAATTTATCAAGTTCAATGATAGAATCATGGAACAAGTGAATCAGAAATGTAAATAAGTGTATAAAATATGTAACAATATGAAATGGTGTATTGAACTCAAGCATGTAGAAGGAAACTTAATGTAATATCATATTACTCTATATAGGTTCTTTCCTCATCAAAAAAATCTATTGTAAACATCATTTGTTAAATGTATAAGGGTTTTCTTAGCCGTTTAGACTGCTAACTTGTTTATTTCCTAGCTAAATTTCAAAGCTCACATAAGACAAATCACGTTACTGTTTCATTAATTTCTCTAAATCTCAAATTGTTACACTTAGATCTTGCACTTAATTCCTAATTCAACATTCACAAATGTAATACTCAACTTAGGTCAAATTACAAGATAATAACCTTGATTTAATCAAATATTTAACTAGCATCATGAAAATTAATTGAATTCATGTTCGGTATGAAATTTACCCTAATTCAGCAATCAAAAGTCCAAATCATAGCCCAAAACTAGTCTTATCACTTTAGGAATTGAATTTCAAATGAACTGCTCAACCACCTTCAAAGCTACTGTTGTGTACAGTCGTCGAAATTAGGCTTCGCCAAAGCCAATTGATGCACCTTGTCTAGCCCATCAAAACCCATTAATCAATTTCTCCTTCTATCGTCTCCTCACAAGCAAATTAAGCTAAAACTGCTGCCAAAGCCCTAACACCACCTCCTCTTTGCCACCTTAATTAATCTATCTCCAACCACCAAAACCCACAATTGAACACCCCACAATGTTCCTCTCGTTGAGCCCATCAAAACCCAACCAACAATTCCTCATTTTGGCCGCAAAAAATTGTAAACCCATCACTGCCGCCATCAAGATGCACTTCCTTTTTCATTTCCCATTGATTTTTTTGGTTAGTTTGGGAAATTTTTGTTATGATTGTGTTCGTTGAGCTGAGAGAAAGCTAAATTCAATGTTGGTTTTCAATTTCAAGCTAAAGCGAAATTGAACGTGGCAAGAGGTTGTGGTTGAGTTTGAGAATTAGATAAATTTTTTTCCTCAGCCCATATATATATAAAGATATTCTTTGGCCTTTTCAATTTGACTCCATATTTTTCCACCATCTTCAATTTCCCCAAAACTCTAAATTGCCCTACAATTTTAACCCCAAAACTTTAATTCAGCCTTTACAAATTTTATGTTTTACACATTGACATGAGATTTTTAATTTCGAGCTATTAAGTCGTAATTTATTTATTTTGAAGTCCTTAAATTTTTAACTTTCCCACATTAGGCCTCTAAATTTTATATTTTTGGACAATCAAGTCCTTTTCTCATTTTACAATTAAATCCCTCAACTGTCAATAATTACTCATTAGCTTCAATTGAAATTTAACTCAAAATTAATCCAACTCAATTTATAGAATTCATATTTTATTTTGTTGAAACATAACTTAGATTTAGGGAACCGAAATTGAGGGTGTTACAGTTATAAAAACGTAATTTTATTGAAATTACTAGCATAAATATATGTTAAAAGCATTTAACTAGCAATACTATCTTGTTAGAAAAAAAAAATATAACTCACAATTTAGTTATTGTGTGACAAGAAATAAATATCACAAAAAAATTTAAACTATATAGTTATTAATAACTATAAAATATATAATTTTATATCTTATCATAATGCATTGATTTGATTAACTACTTAATATAAATTTAATGTATCAACTAAATTAACCATATTTTTTTAGAAGTATAAAAAATTTAAGTTTTTGCCTATTTTTTTCCTCACCTATACATTTTTTTTGAATATTTTCTATCTCTAAATTTAATATTTCAAATTTTTTCAAATGTATTATTTAATGTGATAATTTCAAGCATATATTTAAATGACTAAAAAAATATGCTTTTAAAGTATAAATGTATAATAATATAATTAAATATTTATAATGAACGGTAAACTCCAATCTTTTCATGTAAAATATTACAAATTCAAGTCTTATATAAAGAAATTTGAGCATGCTGGAGTCTCATATATGGGGTGCTAGAGGTAAATTAAGATGTCACTCAAGAGAATCCTTTTTGCCATTTAATAGCATGTTATTTAATTAATTTTTATGGCATGTTAATATGTCATCTAAAGAAATATTTTGTAACATTTTCACACCACTATATTCATTTTTGTGACACGTTATCATGTCATTTAAAAGTATTTTTTTGATATTTTAACATACCATTTATTTATTGTGTTATCTTATTGTTTATTGTAGCAGTTTTACCTGCTGCTTCATGCAATGTACTACATGCAATTTTTAGTCGTATATCAGCATGTCAGTTAAAATATTTTTTAATGATATTTTTTAGTGTCATTAATTCTTAATTTTGTCTTAGTGACTAATTAAAATGAATAATTATATAAAAATATTCTCAAATTACATGAATTGATTTCATATGATTAAAAAGTTAATATCTATAGTTTATGCAATAATTTTTTAATATAAAATAATTTCTTTAAATCAATTAACAATTAATGTAATAATATAATCTAATTCCCCAATTATTTTTTTTAGAACTTATAATTACGAATTTATCCTTTGAACAAGACAATATTATTTTATAATTGAAATCAAATCAATTAAATTAAAATACAAATTGCACGTTATTTGGATTCAAACTTTTGACCTCTTAGATAATAAAAAAGATTAATGTTATTGAGCCACAAGTCACTCAGCTATTTTTGGGCTGGTCATATTTGAATTTGGACTTGTGACTCATCTATCTACCACTTTGTGTTTTTGTACTTTTGAATTGGAGAGTCACTTTATGAGGATGGATTTCCTCATTAACTAAAACACAAAATACACCATGTCAAAGAATAGGGGT
The DNA here is from genome assembly GCA_014898725.1 of Jacaranda copaia. NCBI lineage: Eukaryota > Viridiplantae > Streptophyta > Magnoliopsida > Lamiales > Bignoniaceae > Jacaranda > Jacaranda copaia. Next base: position 641,962 of record JACGDI010005453.1, on the reverse strand, counting down.
GACAAATTGAGTTTAGAATTATAGTTTCATCCCAACCTACTTAGTTTTGGGTCAGACTGAATTTAAAATAATATAAGTGAATTTGGGTTGGGTTGAGTTTTAATGGTTTTAATGTGGGTTGAGCTCAATTGGGTTATTAGTTCAAATAGATCTGAAATGGGTTGAATGTGGGTTGAAACTGGTCCAAGTCAATTTCATCCAAAATTTGATTAAAACGAAAAGATCCATCCAAATTGATACGCTCTTTCATTGTCATATTCTTAGTTATTAAATTCTCAATAAGAATTTCTATAAGTAACTATAACTTTTAGATATAATTTGAGTTAGAATTACTTTAACTACGTGTCACAATTTATAGTATAATTACAGATATTAGTGCGGTCACAATTTTTTTGAAAATAAGATTATTTTAAGGAAATAGAGGCGGAGATTTATTATGAAATTTTTAAAATTTGCATTTAAGATTACTTGTCTTTCATTTATGAAATTTAATTGAAATGAGAGTCAGATTATAATAGAGTAAGCTTTCAACTGAAATGAGAGTTAGACTATAATGGAGTAAATGAGAATTACTAAATAATTAATAAGAATTAAGAATTCTTTTTTACTTATTCTAACGTTTTAATATATAAACCATGCCAAATGAATGTTGTATTTGCATTTTATAATTGCAACTAAAAAATTTTGTCATTATGATTTCCACTTTATTCATTATCTTCGTTTTGTTAATAATAATTAATTAACTTACGTAAAATAAAAAATCATAATTTAACGAGTATAGTAATATATTTAGCAAAAAAATATTATTATTACTTTTTTGTATTGGACTTGTCCAAACCCAATCCAACCTAATTCATTTTGAACCCACAAATATACATCCATGTTGAACCAAACCCATAAAAATCCAACTTGTACCCAACCCAACCAAGGTATTCGTTTGTCAACCCTATCAAAGAGTATTGTTGACAAAGATCTCCTTCAGAAATAATTAAAATCAAAAAGTGTTCAATTGAATTGATACGTAACCTTCCCTTCTCCGTTGTGTGGTTTTTCGAATTTTGCTGAAAAAGATAATTGACTGGCAGATATTTATGCGCTTTAAAGTTTCCTTCTTACACACACTGCTTTGTGTATTTCACGCCAAACAAGGTCAGCGCGAGAGTGGAAAACAAGAAGAATGTGTGAAAATAATTACTCGCATTAAAATTTTTATACAAAAATACATAAAGTGAGAGTTGAGTATTATGTCGACATGTAGGTAAGTGTTAAAATATTCCTATTCTTCATGCGGTTTCACCGGAATTATTGTAAATTCAAATTCTTTTGCTTTAAATTTTGAATTGATAAGATCTACAAGCCATTTTAATATTATATTTGCGCATGATATTTTTTTAAAAGCTAAGCAAGAAATTAAATATTAGTTGGGAAATAACCTCTATGCACCAGCTGCAAAAGTCAATGACACACATAGCTTGTAAAATATATAGTCAAAATAGCTAGAATCATTAAATAAACAATCATAGCATCTTCATGCACAGTTGTTCTCGTCAGATTAGTCCGAAAAAAATAATTAATAGCATAAGAGTTAAGATAAACTGGTGTGTCGTTGGTGAGAAGGATCTAACTTGAAATTAAGAGTAGGTAAATCCCACGCTGCCCAATGAGATTTATAGTTGAAAACTTTCATTGTTATTATATACAAATATTTAAAAATTTTTGACAATATTTATTAAATTAATGAATTATTTTAGGACACATCTGTTATACAAACAGCTTCCTGTGAATTCTATAGTAGATGGAATAGCCAGGCATGATGATACAATTATCAAGAACGCACTCAAATTTTTTTAAAAATAATAGGAATTAGTGTTTGGTGGCACAATTATTAAATGCTTGATAGAAATTTTAAGTTGTGACTTTTTCAATTATTCAATTTACATTCTTAATAAATTGGTGTATAGTGTTTGATGGCATAATTAAATTCTTAATAAATTTCTGCAGTTTTATATGTTCGAGTGGCGTAAGGAACGGGTCTTGATAGATAATCAAATGCAATTTATTTTGAGCCATTGAGAAACAAATTTGCGGCTAATTTTGTTTTTTTGTTTTAATCTATGAATTGCGAATTTTTTGTGCTCTGAGTTTATGCACATTTAAGGCGTTTCAGATTGATGTGTGCTTGCTTTCAAAAAATTTCAAGCCTTAACTAAAGTTGAAGTTGCCTGGGAAATTAATTTGTTTTGGTTTCAGAGCAAAATTTTCTCAAGGATTTCAGAAGGACATATGAATGCATAAAATTTTTTGTGATTGCTATGCCTAGAAAATCCCTTTAAATCCGTGCTTGTGTCGTATGTATTGAATGCATGTGTGGTAAGAGGGTGTTTGGGTGAGCTTATAAGCTCCTCAAAATATCTTGTAAGTTGATAAAAAGTGTTTGATAAATTTTTAAAAAAAAGAGCTTATAAGATTATAAGATACGATATTAGGAGCTTTTAAGTTCTTTTAAAAAAAGTAAGGAGGCCCTTACTTATTTTTAAAATCTTAACAAGCTCATTCATTTTTAATCATTTTAATTACAAAATTGCCACTATTAATATCTTTTAAGCTTCAAATCTTATTTCATCCAGACACTTCAATAACGTATTTTAAAAATAAAATCTAACATCTTATAAGCTTCAAAAAGATCTTATAAGAAGTAAGAGTTTATAAGATATTTAAAATAAGTTTAGCTAAACACCCTGTAAGTTTGCAATTTAAATAATATTTTAGGCTTTAGATGTTAGTCCATGCAATTTTTTTAATATCCACGAGGAACACATGTATTTTCTTGAAGTGGGGTCGACCAAATTATGTGAATTAGCATCTTAGTTTTGAATTGCAGTGGGATTAATTGAAAGACTAGCTTTATCTCTTTGATATGGCAAAAGAATTAATTTGAATACGGTCTTTTTGCTTTTGGAGCTCAATTAAGGGTTTACCGACAAATGACAAAGAACTTTGAATTTATTTTTTTTATCTTTCCTGTTACAAATTGCATGCTGCAAGGGAATTTAAATTCAAATTTTGGAATGTATTTCTTTTCACGAATGCCTAATGTTTTGAAATAAATTAATTTAAACATGATGTTATCAAAGTAGCCTCTCTTGTGTAAGTCATGGGTTGCGAATTGTGGATGGGATTAAAAGGCTGGTTGAATTATTTTGCGGCAATAAGTTAACAGCTTATATTCCACCAATAAAAGCTTGTTAAAGTCAAACCATATGGACTTCAAATTCCTAGTTGTTAAAGAAAGATTTTAGAGTGGCCAGATATCTATAGCATATTGACACAAACTCTATGATTGTGGATTCGCTTGTTGAGGGATTACTACCTAAGGTCTTTTATGAGCATACTATTCATAGGTGTATCGTATCTTTTGATGATACACTAGATTAAAAGGAGCCTATCTTCATATGCTTTTTTGGTAGGAGACACATGTTATGCTTATATATGGATATTTTTTGGAAATATAAATTATTTGATTTAGTATGACCTCATAAAGGATAAGGTTGGACCACTTGTGCCATGTCCCAAAATCGAACCATATAATCTAGTTTCAAAGAGTGAAATTAAATATCAAATAATAGAAGTCATCTAACCCAAAATCATAAATTTAAACAAAAGAACACCAAGTATTCAAAATAAATTAAGTGAATCTTACAACATGAAAACTCAACTAACAATACTCTAACCTCAAGTAAAATCGATAAAGAAATTAACAAGCTAACATCATCAAATGCTAAAACTACGACAAAAACTCCAAAATAACACTTAAGTACTTGATTCTCATCATAAGCAAGATCTAGCTCCTCAATAAGGCTATGGTCTAACTTTGCCAGAAGGAAATTAAAGAAAAATATTGAGTGTGAGTAAATGACTCAGTGAATGCCAAGTGTATATAATATGGGTTTGTGAATTTTTCATAATAGTAATAATGCTAAGATAAAACATTCCAAAAGAATATTAGTGGAAATCAGTCAAGTGATAAGCAATAACAAAATGAGAGTCTGGTAAACATTTAATAGGCTAGCATTTAAAAGTGATGATCAAACAATATTTATTATAGCTAGTCAACCCTATGACTCCCATCGTAATAGTCTCTTATCGCTCCAAGTAAGGTGCTATCTTACCAAAATAGTGCATGAGCCTAGGTCCTTGAGAAATCCTACCACCCATCTTAGCCACAAACAACTTATGTTGTGCACTGGGGGGATTAGGTCATGAGGGTTTGGGATTCAACCAACAAGCTCACTGCCGTCCAGTGAAGTTCCTCATACATCTAGGCCAAGTTGGATCCAACTAATAGTAATAGAAGCAGTAACAGTAAATCCAATTATTAGTTGATCATTGAATTCAATTGCTAGTCTAGAAACATAAAAAAATCATACAAGCACATGTTTTCTTTCATTTAGAAATAAAATAAGAAAAGTTTTCTTTTTGTGTGCAATGGAATACATATATAGTGCAGTGTAAATTTAAAATAGGTTATAAACAAATTATACTATAATATATATCCTTTTGGATTTGATAGTATTTATAGGTTTAAACACTCACCGTACTTATCAATCGTGTTAAAAATAGATTTTGTCGTGTCAAATCCTTGATCATCCATTGAAGTAATAGTAATATCCAACTTAATCAATATCTAATTCATGAAACTTCAATTGTACACTAACTTATATCGTTCACAACATCATGCCCCTCATACAACTAACAAAATTAAATCACTACAAAAAAATATACTTTTTACTATGGTTAGTTATTTGTAGTAAATAGTTATTAAGTGTAGTAAAAAGTTATTAGCTACACTTGTGCTACACTTTTCTAGCCGTAGGCATTGCAAGCGAGGTAAAAGCTTTGCTACACTTTTTTAATCATGGTAATTGACTTTTGCTTTGAAATTATCTTCAATTACTACAAATTTAATGTGTAGAAAAAAGCTATCAAATATATCACTATCTTCTACTACAATAAAAAAAAGTATAGTATATATTAGTTAATTGCCACACTTTGAAAAGTGTAGTAAATACTTAAATTATTCTTCAACACAATTAAATGTAGTAAAAACCAATAAATTTGGGAAATTTACTTTTTTATTTATATACACATGCTTAGTGGGAGCTTATCAAGATTCGAACTCTTTACTTTATTTTTATGTGTGTGAAAGTGATGCCGCCAAGCCGATCTTCACTTTGTTATTAATTAGCTAATTTAAATATATTTTAATAGTTAATCCACTTTTCTTTTAATAATAAAAGTTATTGGAGATAAATATTTATTTTACCCCCAAATTTGGGGTTTTCTTACTGTTTTGAGGAACTTCGCTAGTTAGCTAAATTAAGTATTTGATTAATTAATCAAATATTTTTTATAATAAAAATTAGAGGGAATTTTTTATTTTACCTCTACTTTTATTAATTAAAATCATGAGTAGTTAGGAATTTTTTAGGGGTTTTATTAGTTAATTTATTTTTTTAATTAATATTTTGATAATAAAAATTTGAAGCAATTTTTTAATTTACCTTGAATATTATTTATGAAGCATTACTTCCAACTTATTTTTCTTCTTTTATAGTGAAAAAATTTTGATTTAAAATCCTAATCTTTGCGTTCAAATTTTCGCAAGTTTCATTGTTTTTACTTCATTAATAAAAAAGTGTTGTTAATTCATTAACTTTTTGCTACAGTTTATGTAAAATTGTAGTAAATGTGCAATATTATTCACCTCATATAAAAATGATAGTAAATAAGTATATTTTTTGCTATGATAAAATGAAGTATAGTATTTAATATAACTTTACCATACGTTTGGAATTTTATACTACAATAGTAAAATTATAGCAAATAATCCTTTTTTACAACATCATGCCTCTTATACGACTAACAAAATTAAATTTCTCTCTCCTTTGTTTTATATATAACTAGTATTAATTCCAAAATAATTAAATCTATACTCTTGTATGCACAAAAAAAAAAGTTTTATTTTATTTTATTATTATAATTATTATTTTTAAAGTCTATTCAAAATCCCAAAATTATGGGTAAAGAAAATTAATCCTAAATAAATTCTAGAATTTAATAGTATATATATTTAATTGGGAATAAATGATCACCCCCATGCTGAAGAACAATTGATTGCGTGCATTCTCTAATGCCAACTTAATTCCCTATTTGAAGATACCAATTATTCATCTGCTTAATCTCTCATCTATTCTTTAAAATTTCAAACATGCCAGATGGGTTCAGACACATCCAATCAGTGCTCATATACTACATACACAATGATCATATACTACGTACACTCAATTCATTTGTTTCCCAAAACAATCGCACCTAGGTCTCGTGCTTGTCCTATGCAGCACAGCCTTTCCCATGTGAATTAAATTAGTATATGTGCATCAACTCATCACAACATACTCAATTGAGAGCCCCTGATTGATTAAAAATTTCCTTTCCTAATGTCCAACACACCAAGCCATTTACTTTTTGTCACAATATCGTTGCTCCATTCAACTCAAACACAACTCCTACTTCTAAAATTAAAGAAATTACATTCTAAGGAGACAAATCCACTATATTTAAGTTATTTCCTTAATATCCTAATCAATTGGCATAAATTTATGGGAGACCACATGACTCTATTGTTCTCCCAAACAAATAACAAAAAACCTTCTTATCTTTACATCAAACAAAATTAAGTTAAGAAAATCCAAAGCACGAGCAACTCACCACATGCATGTAGTTCTTGGGTTTTTTTTTTTTTTTTTGTGCAAAGACAAACCCATGCACCCTTACAATTCGTGTACAGCTACTCTTTTAGGCTGACCATGGTTGAAGAAAAAAACAAGTGTAATCCCAAATTGCCAGAACACACATCTGCATGCAGGTTTTTGTATGATACCTTTACTTTGATGTTTGCTTTAAGAATTTGCAGCCGTTACCCATCTTCTCCCTCTTTGCTCCTTTTTTTTTAATGATGCAATTAGGGTTTTGATCCGTAGGAAAAATATATAAGGGGCGTGTTTGATATAAGGGGAACTCTTATTAATATTTTCTTTCTAGGAGTAGGATAATTTTTTTATAATTTTAGTATCTTTATTATTGATTCCTATGGTCTCAATGATTTAAGTCTTAGTATTGATAACATTTTAATTCAAGTAAATTACAACTTACTCTCCCCAAAAATAAAAATATCCACAAATATAGACATATATACGAAACTAAATAATAGTTATCATTTTTTGGTCATGAGATAATTTAATGTTGTATATATATTTTAATGAAATGATACTCCATGCCTTACTACAACTTTAACTGAAATTATAAATAAAATAAAATAAGGTAAATTAATCAATTAAATACAAAGTAAAATTTTGGGGCATTACATCTCTTGCCCCCCTTAAAGGAATTTGGTCCCCAATTTCTAACTTGAGTTACGAAAGAGTTTTGGATGATACTCTTGTATTTCCTCCTAGTTTTTCCACATCACCTAATCTATATAATGGTTCCTCCTAGAATCTTTACTAGTGAGATTACTTTAGTTCGTAGCTTTCATATTTTTCGATTTAGAATTTGAACTGATTGCTCTTTGTATGGCATATCCTCATACTTAATAGTATGTGAGGGGTCTGGGCGATATTTCTTTAGTTGTGACACGTGGATTATATTATGCATCCTTGCAAGATTTGATGGTAAAAAATATTTGATACTTTACTGCTCCAATTCTCTCCACTATTTCAGAAACTTACATATCAAGGGTTTAACTTTCTTCCTTTACCAATCTTGCAAACGTCTTCCCGAGTGACACATTCCAAGATATCATATCCCCAACATTGAATTCCTAATATCCTTTTCTATTATCTATATGGCTCTAACTCATGAATAAGATAGTTATGCTCCTATAGTTCCAATTTTCTTCAAGCATAGGCTATTACCTTATTATTTTACATTAGAACACATCTCAAGCCTTCCTTAGAAGTGTTAGTATATATCACAAGATTTTCAATACCCTTGGGTAGGGCCAGTACTAGTATGATATCAATCTTTTCTTAAGCTCTTAAAAACTAAGCTCACATTTATCGATCCACTTAAATGGCAGCTTCTTTTGAGTTATCCCAAACAATGGGGTTGTTATTTTTGAGAAATCTTGTGCCTAACCTCATATAATAACCCAGCAGTCTTAGGGCACATTTGATTATGAAGATGAGATAATAGCCCATATTGTATTGGGCACCCCAGTACGTGTGATTGGGGGTCCTTGTTTGATACACAAAATTGCACTTGCTTATTATCCACCATTTCAATCTATCATAATCGGTAGCCTATTATTTGATACCCGCTATTATTTTTAGTATGTTTGTTTTGTCCTCTATCCTCAAATTTAATTGTAGGTGCCTTTGAGATTGAACATAAAGCAGACATTACCAAAAACATTGGTTTGAAGCAAAACCCATCTTTAAGGGCCAACTCCCCTTACCCGATGTGAAGTCGCCAAGCTACAGCGTGTTTGCAAATCAATTAGCTTGGATAAAATCAATGAACAAGTACACTATTAGCCTTCAGTGATCTTCTGGATCGTGAATAGAGCTTTTGATAGCGAAGGAATCAAGTACTATTATGCATTTTATGAAATCATTTTGTGAGTATTTTGTGTGTTAATGCCTTACTGTAATGAAATTGATAGTGTGTGTATGTTTTACTCATGTAAGCATTGGCCTAATTATGTCCGTTGATCGATAGGGTACTTCATTACTGTTATCTTATCCTTTGAACCATGTAGGTTCTTTTATCTGTGAACCAACTGTGTAGTTTGGGTTAACAGACAGTACTTGCTCATACAATTACTTTTTTTTTTTTAATTACGATCACCATTTGGGGTAAGGGATTCTCCAAATAGTTTGCAGACAACTTAGAATGGGAAGATTATAAATAGGGCATTTTCAAATTTCATGGCTATGGATGGGTTTCGATTTTGAATGTTTATAAAAAAACAGACATTGTATAAGGCAACAAGAATTAGTGAAGGTAATCTAATACATTCTAGGGATAGGGTTTATCTGGAAATCAAATGATTCCCCCTCTTCCTTCATCCTATCTACTCATTAAACCTTTACGTTTCTACTAACTTTTGGAAGTGTAAATACTTACCTGGGATAGTATATGGCAGCAAAGTCAGTTGTAACTTGTACACTACTTACTAGCTAGTCGAATATGAAAAACATTTATATTATGGCATTGTAAAACTAATCAGATGCACCTATCTAAATGCTATGTGGTAGTAGGTTTTGCCATTAACTAATTCATTTATCTTGTGGCTTACATTCACATTAACAAAACATCTTAGCATTTGAGATTTCTTTGTTACACTATATAATGATTTAATTCCCCTACAAATTCTGATATCAGGTTTTGTAGCCCTCATTTAAATATATGTACTCCCACAATTTCTGTTTATTAATCCGCACTATGGGCTATCTAGCTCGATTAACTTAAAAATTATATTGCACATTTTATTGCCATGACAGTAATAAGGAATAAGAATCACTCAGTATCAAATATACTATATTCATGTTTATGTATTTATGATTCATAGTATCTATGGTTTTAATTGGTTTTTGTATGTGCTATGATCACATTCATAAATACATGGAGACTCAACAATATGAATCGTTAGCTCCACTTTTTCCATTTCTCTTATTAGTGTACCACATCCCATTCAAATTATTTTTTTTATTGATTCTAAACGAATCATGTTGACTGAACTTTTATTTTTTGAATGTATGTGACCTAGTATAGTGAAATGGAACTAAAATCATTGCCTGAGTGCTGATGTGGTGGAGGTTAGATGGTGCTTCTTTAGTCGCACACTTCTCAAAACCTTGGAAGATGGTTTTACAAATGTTCGAAGGGAACAAATCATATTCGAAACTTCATTTGGTGGGACGTGTATCAAGGGGTACACTGGCAACCCTCAACAAAAGAGAATACAACATAGATATCGCCCTTGAGTTCCTTCAGTTTGCCAGGCTATGTTCATGATACGGCAATGCAGAGGGGCTCAAATTCCTTAGGAGTTTCATGTTTAGAAGATGCAGAGCATAGTGAATGTTCTAATACAACTCTTTCAGCGCATGACCATCGTTTTGTCTTGTCTACGGGTCCTTTTATTCCCCCCTCTGCTAAATTGAAATTAGCCTTCTTACTAGGTGGTTGTCTTGGTTATAGGGTTATTGTCCTTGTTGCCTTATTGAGTCTCATTTTGGGTTTGGCAATAGGGAAGCTAATGTTCTAAATTAAACATGTTCAGTTACATATATGTTTATTATGTGATATTATAATATGCTAATGTAAACCTCAATTATCGTTTCCACGTAGATGCATCCCTGTCTGTAAATCATAGTTTTGCTTCACTAATCTATAATCTATGCACAAGTTTATTTACCTTTATGGATTCAACATCAACCGGGTGGACATAGTGTTGACTTATGTTAATAAACATTTTATAGTACCTTTCATTTTTTGAATACAACAAGATAAATTTTAAAGGAGCTAAATTGGTGTCCAAATTAAGTGACTTTATTGAAAGATTTTGCCCTGCTAATTTGACCTTGGTAGTTTGGAGTTTACAGAATATTTGTGAACCTTTACAACTACCATTGTGGCATTTAGATTAGTTCGTTGGGTTTAACATGTTTGAATGCTAATGTTAGATTTCAAAAGTCACATTTCTTTGAATGTGGTTAGGTCATCGGTATATGAATGTATTATATATGGGCCAATGATGAAGTGAGTAACCAATCTAGATTCACACATTTTTTGGCCCTTAGCATCTAATATGTGTGCAAGTTGTTTTGTACCAAAATAATAATTCAAAGTACTTGGCATGAATATAGTATTTTGGCTGCTTCCTTGAGTGTGCCTCGCGTGTCTTTTATTAATATAAAATTCAACAAACAATGATAACATATATTAGTCATGTAGAATAAATAGCGAAAAGCTGTTGAACCATACAGAATTGTGTAGCTTTTTCAATACATAATGTAAAGAAAAATAAAGCCCTTTTCTTTCAATGTAGGACAACTGGAATGGGTCTTATCAAATCACGAGGGTATATAACATATTTCCATTATAATATTTACACCATTAGTTCATATCATTTTTCCTACTACTTAAGAAACCCACAATTCTAGTATCTGATTCTCATGGCTCCAAGGAATCCCCAACCTCAAATAGACCATCTTCTACAATCCCTTATAGGTAGAAGATATTGACAAGGAATATATATCTCATCTTGCGAAGACAGCCCAGTCAACTAAAAGATGTCTCAGTCGCTTTAATGTTATTGTTATACGATCTTGCATAGCCTCTATGAACAATAAGTTCAAAACTAATTTAACATTCAAGGATGCAAGCACGTGGGTCAAATATTTATAGCAACATTATACTGTGTTTAGTTTTTTAACCCTTTTGCAGCCGTTTAATTATGATGAGGGAATCAATATTGTTGTAACTGAAGCATATATTTAGGACTACGTCATGATAGCAAATATCAAAATAATTTTTTTCCTATCTTAAGCACTTTTTATGATTAAATATTGCCAATAATAACTCTGTCCATTTTGTAGAAGTTTCCACTTTTGGAGGCGTACATGATGAAAGGAGAAGTTCAATAATCAGAGCTATGTGACATCTTTGGTCTACCCAAGTCGATTAACTTATTTTCAAAAAATGACATTATTCAAATTTCAGATAACAGTGTGTATGAATAAGTGGAGCAGGTGATAAGCAATCCTGTAGTGACCATCGCTACGCATGCACTACTTGTAGCCAAAGCTCTTAATTTATCATTCTGGAATAATACGTATGGTGCATTTGGATGTGATGAATTGAGTCAGGACTCAGTAAAGTTATTGAATCATAATCCATTTTCAACTCCATCTATCAATTCATTGGCCGGTGTGTATGATCAACTGTGGATTGAACATGATGATTGAGAACTTGGATGTATTTTCTAGCCTTTCCCAAGTGGAGGTCAAGCAAGCTCATATCAAAGTTCCAATAACACTCCCAAGAGGCACAACCATAAGTAAGTATCACAAAATTGCTACTATTGTGTAATAATATTATGATTTGGGCCAATTCACATTAATGGGCCCAACCACCCATATTCTTGAATTGTCCAAGTACTTTGTGGGCTATTTCTCTTTATACTTTATATGTATATGAATCTAAGATTACACATTTGGGCAACCCTATCAAACTCACACAATATTTCATCCCAGACTCATAACGAGGGTGGCAATTGGGGCTGGCTGGCAAGTATTTGTTGCATTGATAAACATTGACTGCTACTATATCTTTAGCCTCCCTTTTGGGGCCTTACTTGGCTACAAATTTGATCTTGGAGTTAAAGGGATCTGGTTGGGGATGTTGGCTGTTTGTTTGCTCCAAACAGTGATATTGGTTTTGAACGTCCTCGAGCTAATTGGAGTAAAAGAGGTATTTGCATTACATAGCTAACTTAGAGCTACAAGTCGGCATCAAAAGCACTTTGATTCTTGAACTAATTCAATATGTATATGTAAATCTTATGTGAATACAGGCTTTGCAGGCGAAGGAAAGGGTGAGATCGTATGCTACCGCACGTTCGCCCCAAGATGAAAGTACAGAAAATGGGAATGATCATAGAATGGAGAGAAGACATAAATGAAAGAATAGAAAAGGATTGAATTTTTGTCGATTGAATCCATAAATGTAATTGTTTGATAGTGTTATAGTTTGTGATGGCTTTGGATATGGATACATAGAAGTTGATTTGTTCATACAACAAAGTTGATAAGTGGAAGAACATATTTTGAATCCACATTTAATTCATCTTTGACAACAAGAGCATTTTTTTAGTGTAGCTTTTTGAGCTTGATGAACTTCGTTGGAAACATTTAGCTTGTTTATTCCTTTTGCTTTACTTGGCATTTCATTGTCGCATGTTTGATATGAGTTATTAGTTTCAACATAGTCTTGTAATCTCACCTAATGTATTGTTTGATATGCCTAAATCATAATTCTAGACTTCAATTGTTAGGTTTTG
>JACGDI010005453.1:590125-625206 GCA_014898725.1 Jacaranda copaia | reverse complement strand
TTTTCAACTAATCACATTTTGAATAAAATACCCCTCAAAGTAAAAGATGAAATTCCTTATGAATTATGGAAAGGTCACAAACCTTCTTACAAATATGTGAAAGTGTAGGGGTGCTTGGCTAAGGTAGAGGTACCTAATCGAAAATAATTAAGAATAGGGCCAAAAACTATTGATTGCATTTTCATTAGATATGCACACAACAGTAGTGCCTATAGATTCTTGGTGCTTAAATCAGTAATTCCTTATATAAATGGAGGAATGATTATTGAATTTAGGAATGCTATATTTTTTGACTACATATTTCCTTGCAAAGATAAGGAAGAATTAAGTTCTCGTAAAAAAACTTTGAAATTAACAAGTGGTTCTCAAATTGAAAAACCAAGATGAAGCAAGAGAGTCAGAAAAGAAAAGATGTTTGGTCCAAATTTCCTAACTTTATCTGTTAGAAAATGAACTACGGACAATTGGTGAAGCTTTGTCTAGTCCAAAAGCACCTTTCTAGAGGCTATTGACAGTGAAATAGAGTCAATCATATAGAATCACACATAGGAGCTCGTTAATCTCCCAGCAAGCCACAAACTATTGGGATACAAGTGGATTCTTCTAAGGAAATATAAGGTAGATGGCTCTATAAACAAATACAAGGCTAGGTTGGTAGCAAAAGGGTTCAAACAAAATAAAGGACTAGATTTATTTGATACGTACTCACTAGTGACAAGAATCACATCCATCCAGGTACTTATTGCAATAGTAGCCTTGAATAACCTTGAAATACATTAAAGGGATGTAAAAACTGTCTTCATGAATGGTAAGTTAGAGAAAGAAATCTATACGGAACAACTTGAAGTATTTGTTGTCCCTGGACAGGAAAAAAAAGTGTGTAGACTTGTTAAGCCATTGTGTTGGCTCAAACAAGCTTTGAAACAATGGCATGAAAAATTTAATAAAGTAATGTTGTCAAATGGTTTTAAAATAAATGAGTGTGATAAATATGTTTACTTCAAAAGCACTCAAAGTGAATGTGATGGTATGCTTGTATGTTGACGACATACTAATAATGGGTAGCCATCAAAATATTATCTTGACATGAAAGATATAGGTGTAGCGGATGTCATACTGGGGATCAAGATTATTAGAACGTTTGATCGATTGATTCTCACTCAATCCCATTATGTTGAAAAAATTCTCAAGAAATTTAATGTGTATGATAAAATTCCTATAAAAATGCCCAGGGATCCCAGTCAACATCTAAGCAAAAATACTGGTGAACCCATATCTAAAGTAGAATACTCAAGAATAATAGGTAGTTTGATGTTTCCAATAAATTGTACTCACCCTGACATTGCGTGCTTAATAAATAAGTTGAGTAGATTTATGAACAATCCTAGTAATAAACACTAGAAAGCACTGACAAGGGTACTTAGATTTTTTCTGTAAACAATGGATTATGGGTTACACTACACTAGATATCCAACTATATTGGAAGGATACAATGATGCTAATTGGATATCTGATATGAAGGACATCAAGTCCACAAATGGATATACATTCACACTTGGTGGAGCTGTTATGTCCTGGAAATCCTCAAAACAAACGTGTATAGCTCGTTCTATGATAGAGTTTAAATTTATTGCTTTGGACAAAATAGGAAAAGAAGCAGAATGGCTTCAAAATTTCCTAGAGGATATTCTTTGTTGGCATAAATTGATTTCTACTATCATAATGAATTGTGATAGTCAATCAATAATCAAAAGGGTTCAAATCAGCATTATAATGGCAAATCTCATCACATCAAACAACAACATAATATTATAAGGTAATTGAACCCAAATTGGGATAATCTCATTTGACTATGTGAGGTTGAAGGAGAATTTAGTGGATCCGTTAACAAAAGGCCTACCTTAAGATCAAGTAAAATGCTTGTCAAGGGGAAATGGACTAAAATCCATAAGTTTAAGAACCAATATAGCAGACATCTCACTATGATGATTGGAGATCCTAAGAACTTAGTTCAATGGGACAATTAAGTTATAAAGGTTTGTGTGAGCACTTCAACCCATTTCTATGACACGGAAATGTTGCCTACTGAGTTGGTAACAGGTTGAGTCTAAACTCTTAATGATTCTCAAAGTTGGAATAACGGAGTATGGCAAAATACTCTTTATGGGAGATAACCTATATAAGTGTGAAGATGGGCTGCTTCATTAGAAACACTTATGAATCCAAGATTGATCATGTCCAAAATAGACACAACTAAAAAAAACCAAAAAGTGTAAGGATAGCTATTGTGTGAGTACTATTGTCTTGGTTTACACCAATGGCTAAATAGTTTAAGACATCATGCTTACTGATTAGCTAAGTAAACTTGATATTGCTTCACTAAGGAAGGTTCAAAGCCACAAACTACCAATCTCGATGCAATAGTTGTTCACCTAAACTCTCTCATGTATGCATAATCATATGCGTCATTAGTCGCATTAATTTCCATTCATGTGAGGGACTGTTGGAAATTAGTCTTTTTTGATCAAAATTTTAAGTGTGCTCAAAGCATTAATTTCTAAGAATTGGTGATCATTGTAAACTATGTTACGGGTAGATGACAATAATGTGTTTAATTGGTCAAAATCAATTTCAAGTGAATGAGAAATTAATGCTCAAAGTGAGCTACTTGATGGTTGACTAAAAAATTAGTAAATGAGCTAAAGGAATGGGAGGAGTGCAACTCCATCCCACATTGAAAGATGAATAAAAGGTGGACTAAAATATATATGTAAAGTGTGGAGATAAGAGATAGGCCCCTTGGGGGTACCACAAGTGTTTGGAGAAAAAAGGACTTATATGGTAATGAATTCAATCCAACCTGTCATGTGTGTGTATCGCCACTACCTGCCCATCCGGCTAGTTGGGCTTGGCTTGGCATGTTTTGGTATAGGATTGGGTTGGGCTTGAATTAAATTAGATTAGGCCTTCAGTCCAATATTAACTTTTTGGACCAAATTCAATTTGATTTTATTTTACCCAACAAAACCTTCAAACTTCTACCAAAAAATTAAAATTTTTAGCATTTTGGAAACAAAATCAGCGTGTGGAAAAGCTAAATAAGCGTATCTTCTAATCTCCAAAAGTAACTTTCAAACTGACTGCATTGGAAAATCGTAGCAGCATTGTAAAAATGGTTGTAGATTTTAACCACCTTTCGGTGCACATTTGGTTGTATAAAATGACTAATCCTGAATCTGTAACATGGACATTGAAGTATATTTTTGTACAATTACATTTTCATACATCATTTTTGCATAGTCCAAAAAGTTCAATATGCTTAAAGTTCAAGAGTTCAGACAGCTTGTAGTGCTGCTACCATTTAAACTTGTCATTGTATCTTAGAAGATGATAGCCAATTGCCATTAGCACTAGTGCGGGGCTAATTTGTCCTAAAGACAGATTGCTCCACTCTTGCCTCGACTACTTATTGATCACAGAAATTCTACTATCGAAATAACATAAGAATGTACCTCAACTATTATTCAAATTATCATATTTCTTTCCTTTTACTTATCATGAGAGATAACTTGTTAACCTTATTTGTTGTTAATTTGTTTTTGTGCATTTATCTATTACTTCAAATTATTTTTGAAAACAACGAACATCCACTCTACCTACTTCCCTAGCGAGCACCTACATCACTAAGGAAGAAGTTATCTAGTCATAGGACTTTTAGGATGTGTTGTTCTCTTTCTCTACAAGAAAATTACCATAGTTCAATTCTCTTTAGAGTTTAGCTCAATTGGTTTGGAGCAAAAGGTGATGGACCTCCAACGGTTGCACTCACAAGCTCTTAAAGACTTGGGCATTTTACTAATCTTTAGATTTGATGCGAAGTAAAATATCCTATAACATACTCAAGAATCACCATGTCAAACTCCAAGCCCACTTTTATAGTTGTCTTGGGTAAATTGCACAATGCCTCCCGTGATATTCGAAATTGGTTCATAACTCCATGTAAAATAGAAATTAACAAAATAAATCCTAGTGTTTTTTAAAATCATGCAATAAGCACCCCTGGGAAGGTTGGTGTTGTTCACGCGGGGTGTGCGTGATTTGGCATGCATTTTTATGTATAAAAAAATAATCATGCCTTCACTTATCAACAACCATTGAATTTTTTCTAAACAAATCAACAGTCCAAATTAAATCATATAATATTTTTTTAAAAAAATAAAAGAAATATGTAATATATTATTATATATATAATATAATAGATATATGTATAATATATAATCTAATATAAAATATAATGTATATCCCACCCCATTGGCTGTCATGACTATAGATAGTCCGACAACCAGCCTTGGCAGCCCGCCAGTCATTTGCTAGTGGCCCCCAAAAAAAAGGAAGAATATGCACGGCAACCATGACTGTCTGTCGGGTTTGGGGAAGAGGGGTGGGGATTGGCCCCCAGGGGGCAGTAAGGTGTGTAGGAGATGATTACAAATATAAATATATATAACAAGTTATATAATATATTATATGTATATATATGTATAATATGTTATAAGCATATAATATATAACATATATTAATATATAATATATGTTACATACAATATATATGTTAGATATAATTTTATATATATGCACATATATACATATTATGATAAATTTATTAATATGTATATAAGTATAAATCAAAGATATATTTTATATTTTTACAAATAATAAATATTACTTAATTTGAAATAAAAAAAATATATCTATTATAAGTATAAATAAAAAAATATGTTTATATTTATAGATGTACATATATTATATATATAACTATAAATAAAAAAATATTTTTTTTATAAATATCAGACATTATTTAATTTGGAATAAATAAAAGAATTTATATATATTATATATGAATAAAATATATATAATTATGCATAAACTTATATATGTATACATATTATATATAGAAGTATAAATAGAAACATATTATATATACTTTTCATAAATGTTAAATATTATTTAATTTAAAATGTAAAAAATAATTTTACTTAAGGGTAGTTCTATCTTTTCATTGCTCAATGGATATTAAGTAAGAATAGCAAAGCAATTGGATCAAGTGAGCCATATTCAATTAAACATAGGGGGTGTAGGTGCAAATCTCTATAATTATCTTTTTATATATAAAATTCTAATTGAAACTTTCTATGTATAAAACATTTATATATAGTTTTAATTATATTAAAAATAAAAAATATCTAAATTAAATTTGATGATTAAATTAAATTAATATAGAAATTATTATTTTTGTAGTTCATTTAGATACCAGAATTACAGGACCAGAATTTTATGTACTGGAATTCGAGTAATTAGATAATTTGTACCAGAATTATAGATTGACGATAACAAATGAATCTATAATATCAAATTACACGTAAGTTAGGTACCAGTAAACTTTTTATATATAATTTTAATTATACTAAGGATAAAAATTAATGAAATTAAATTTAATGACAAAGTTAAATTCAATATAGATTTTTTTTTTGTATTGTATGTTGAATAATATTTTTAGTGTATATTTATAGAATTAATTTTTACATTAAAAATATAAGTCCAATAAATTAGACCCAATAACTTTGTTTGGTAGTTATGATTGGATTGGATATAATATTTACTCAACCAAATTTTTTATTTGGTTCAAAAATATTAGGCCCTTTATAATTTTGTGGCTCAGTTTCTAATCCAACAAAGTAATAGATTATGCATTCATATTGACGATGGGATGTGGTATCAGGGACAGTATTTCTAATTGCAAAAAAAATAAAAAAGGCATTTTTTGTCCATCAATTATAAATTATAGTAATTAATGCAAAAGTTTTATTTTATTATTATTATTTAATTATTAATTATATGATTTTAATATAATTTCCATTAATTATCTAAAAAATATATAATTACCTAATAAATGTATGCCATCTATTTCATATACTGGCACATTTGAAATTTTAAAACATCCAACTTAAAAAAAAAATACGTTATTAATATGAATTTGGTATAGTCAAGTGGTTAAACACAATATGATTAAATGTCTATATCTATACTATTAATAAAATACTTATTATTATTACTATTATTGGTTATGTTTCGTGTGTACCTAAAAGGGGTCGTAAGTTAGATAACATAGGGTAAGGTTATGGTCTTATTATTTTAAGTATTTAGAATAAGGTAGAATATATAATATTTTTATTTAAATATCTTAAAATACAAACTTGAGTAGAATGACACCTTACCCATTAACAGGCGTACTAGTCAGTCATGGTTTGTGTTTCTCAGGCTGCGTGTGGATATTGTGAAGCTTGATTTGCTATGAGCTTTTGAATGATTTGTTTACAATTAGCTTTTGAATGATTTATATACAAACTTGTCCAATGTTGATTAAATATGATTAGATTAGATGTCTAAATATCTAATTCATTGAGTTGTGTACGTTAAATTTCATTTTATCTTAACTAGTAATAAATAGGAAGTGAATGGAATAAAGCTCTCTAGAGGAATTGAAACATTTGTTTATAATTAGATTACAAGATTAACATCTAAACAGCACATTTAATAGTTCAAGTGTAGGTTACTTCGTACAACTTATAGGTTATAGTGGACCTGGATATCCCAATGTGTCTTGATTCTAAATACAAGTGAGTCATTGTGCGCAATCTTAATAAAGCTACACCTACCAATATCTTAGAAATTATTATGACATTTTAGAAAGATATTAAAATATTGAGTCCTACCAAAAAAAGTTAGTGGCCTCTAAAAAATTCTTAAGGTCATAATAATGTTATAGCTAAATAAGCCACATAATTATAAAACTTTGAAATGATCAAATATTAACAAAACTCTTGCAATTATAATAAATAAATTAATATTATAGTAAACAATAAATTCTAAATAGATAAAAAAATAAATAGACATGTTGTGTTAAAATAAAATACAAAAAATAGAGGTATTGTTTGGTTATGTTTTTTGTTTGATTTTATTATGTGTTTATATGTATTTTGAGAGAATGAATTATTGGAGAATATGAAAGTTATTTTTTGGCATGTTTATTTATATTTTTGAGGATACATTTTTTACTGTAACAGTCAAATTAATGCTTTTTTATTGGGTTATTGGGGTGAAAATAGAATAAAGTGATTTTTTTAATATTAAAATAATAATAAAATATATATAATATATGTATGTATATATTGATGAATATGCATTTTAGAGAAAAAATGAAGATATATTTAATTATGTTTTCCAAAACAATATTATTTCAAGAAAGCATAACCAAACAAAGCCATGTCCTTTCTTTTTTTCTTTTTTAAATAAAAATAATGAAAATAATTTAGGTAATGTTTGTTTATAAATTATGTGTTTTGAATTATATATTTTGAGAGAATGAGTTTTGAGAGTAGAGTTGGTGAATGTAAAATTTGTATTGGGAAATATGATGTATATTTGTTAATGATTTGCGAATAGTAAGAAAATTATTTTGGAAAAATTTGGTATGTTTGTTTATGTTTTAGAAAAAAATAAATTTTACTATAGCAGTCAAATCAATACTTTTTTATTGGATTTTGAGGATGTAAATGAATTTTAATAATATTTTTTATTATTATATAATAATAAAATATTATAATATATAAATATATATGTTGATAATGATTGTGATACAAAAAATATAAAATTTTTGATCATTTATTAATTAAATTCAAAGACAATTTGAATATTTTAAAATTTATTTTGAGAGAAACATAACATATATTTTTGGTTATATTCTCTCAAATGATTATGTTTTGAAAGAATGTAACGAAACATATTCTTAACACTTCGGATTTTGAAGAATTTTCGTCTCGAAATCCTGTCCTCATGACCGTTGATATTGGCACGTGGCAACATGAGAGTTTCGAGATTCGAGAAGCTGAAACAGGTCACAGTTGCTTGCAGGGATTTATGTGGGGAACAGAATCGCAGACATGCCAATATCCGCCAAACAAGATATAAAAAGGTTTTCGGAATCAACAAGTTTTTACTTAGCTCAATTTCATAAATTCTCTCAAGTCCGTGTAAATACCCCCAAACATCACCTTGCTGACACACTCCACCCGACACACAAAGCCATACGGTACAAGCACATCTCTCGCTTTCTGTCTGCAGACTCTCTCTCCAGCCCCGAGAGAGAGGCCCTTTTCTCTCTGTACATAGAGACGTTGGAAAAAGAACATTGGAAGAGTGGTACAAATTCTTTAAGAAAATTTGAATCAAGAAACGTCTAAGAAGAAGGGTATCTCAAAACTTGGAGGAGTGGAGTGTTTTTGTTTTGTCTTACGGCACACAGTAACTGGCCAGCAAATGGGGAGTGGCTTTGTACTCATCGTTGCAAGTTTTCAGTTGCTAATGCTTCTTGGTATATGCCCGCATTCTGATTTCTCTGTTTGTGTGTGTTTTGTGTAAATATAAGCTCTTTGAGTGCACCAATAGTGGTAATGATACTTGGAAACTCTGAACTATTGGGTGTAGCTGAGGCTTTTATGTTTCCAGGTACCCACCTGAAGATTGATTCTTTGCCACAGTAGCAATGCTTCATTCCCTGCCCCCCCAGCCACCACCCTCTTTCTCATGTTTCCTTTAGAGACATTTGTTTCACTTTTTAACATCAATGGTGATACTAGCTGATAGATAAGTTTTTATTGAAGTTTCATCAGTCGTAACAAACTGGTTAGTGACCAATAAAGTAGATATTCGTTTTGGCTCCTCTTGATATCTTTTTTTAAACCACATTGGAACGTCAGCTGGGATACCTCTTTTTTTGTTTTAACTTTGCTTTTTTCCGGGCTTCTTGTAAATGCTTTCTTCCCAGTACCTCATTTCCTAAGTTAAACCAGCAGATCTCTTTGTTTTTTTGTGAGTCTAACTCCAGAATGGCATATACTTATTTATTTTCAGTCTTTATAGAGATTTCACGCTTGTCTCCCATCTTTGCTAGCTATCGTTTCAATAATTTCGTTTACGGATTAGTCCAGATAGCTTGTGATAGTGTGGAAAACTTAATCAAGTGGGGATACTCTATAAAGCTTTGCTGTCATAGTGGTGGAAGCGACCATGTGTAGAGGGTATATTCTCTTATAAGGACCCAAGATATTCAGTCCAGATTGCATTAACAGAAGAAATGTGGACAAAACATGTGCTCTATTTCTGTGACAGTAGTGACACTGCAATCCATCGGATATGCTTCATTTGAATTTGTCAATTTTACTCTGCCAAAGTTCTTACATCGAACAAATTCTCCATGTAAATGATAGCGAGGATTAAAGCATGCATTTGCATGTTCTATTATGCTTCTTGAGAAATGCATCTTGCTTGTCTTCATCAATAACTATATAAATTTGCTTGCGGAGAGCATTTCCATCTTTCCAAAATTTGGATACCAAACCTTTCCGTTTGTCCTAATTTCAGAAAACTTGTTGATAGATTTTACATGGCATCTATCTGTGTACTTCAATTGAGACTACGCTTGCCTGCAAGAGTGTTGCTTATACATGGTAGACTTTATTTTTTAAGTTTGGTGTGGTTCAAATCCTTGTCTAATTAATTACTGTGTACCTGTTGGAGATTTTTATCGCCTATGGTTATTTGCAATGTGTGTTTCAAAGTATGAATTCATCAAGGCATGAAATTGTTATGGTCAGTAAGTATTTGGAATAAGCTTTCTGACAACATTGTACACATGATTGGACTTGGGATGAGTGATATTGGAAACCACAGTTTTGGGTTGCTGGTTTTTTTTGTTTAAGGTTGAAGACAAAGGACATTGTCTTTTCCTTGCACTAATCTCAAATGCACTCTCTGGCTCCAGTGCAAAAGAAGGAAAAAAAAGGGGAAGGTACCTAAATTTTTGGAGGCTGAGACCACCCACAAGGCAATGCCATATTATGCATGCCGCCTTGGGCAAATGCTGTTGCATTTTTGTATATTCTACGCTAATTATTTTTCCAGTTTTCATGTAATACATGATGAAGCATAGAATGTATCTCTATATTTGCATACTGACTAACGTGTTTTTGCTTTTAGATTGAATTGATTAAATGTGCCCAAAAAAATAATGCAACATTATGGTAGCACACAGGTTTTCTGATAGTACCATCAGTCGTTTGCTTCATTTTTATTTCTCTATTAAACTCTACCAACATTTCACAGAATTTACTTATTTTTGATATAAATGAGCGTAAGGTTGTAGCTATGCATTTTCCTTATTGGCAATTCAACTCAAATTAATTACACAATTCAACATGTATATGAAATTCCTTTCAGGTGTAATAGAAGCTTGAGCACACATTATTTGTTAGCTTGAAGCTTTAAGCATTTATAGAAATAATCAGAGAAAAAATGTAAAAGAACAATAGAAAGGTGTTCTTGGAGAAACCCCAACTGATTTTCAAGCTATTTAGTCATGCCTCCAACCTTTTTGGTCAATGCAATGTTAATTTTTGAAGTCTTGTTCAATTATATGATGCTTGGAAATCAGGAGTTGGACTATAGTTATCTACTTCATGTTCATAGCTGGGATACATTTTAGTTTGATCTCAGTTCAAAATCTTAAATACTGCACATCTTCTCACTCACGGTATCATGTAATTTGATTGTTGGATGGAGGATCCAGAGCTATGCACTCGTTTGGTGTGTTGTTATTTTATACGTTGGTTGATCTGAAGTTACAATCTAAAGTCAAATTAACAATATGAGATCATATATTGTATGAACATTGGAGATACATGATTGTGGTAGTTCTTTTCTTTTTAATGAGTAAGTTGACTTCTTTCAGCAACAAGTTCTGAAACTAGCTGTTTCATGGATAATTGTGGTTATGGTGTCATTCAAGTGCATGTAGAAATATATCTAGGCTTAAATGAAGTAGAATCACTGTGGAATGCAAAAATTCATTTCAAGCAATGCTCTTTCTGACAATCTGCTTTGTACCTAAATTTCTCAATATGTGGTTAAGAATCTGTCTAAGGATGCACAGACCATAAGCTATATAACTTGCTGATACGAGTGACAATCTACTCTAGTTATGTATTAGCATGAAACATACCTTTGCAAATTGCCACCTTTTCAATTGTATTGGAGCTTAACAAAAAGGATCTGCATGCTTGTTGGGTTTGAGTACGCATAATTTTTATGCTTGACACAGGCCTGGCTGACAATCTGCTTGTGAATAGGTGTCTGCAGAGGTGGCAAAATTGGAGTATGTTATGGAAGAAATGCTGATGATCTACCCACCCCAGATAAAGCGGTGCAGCTGATCCAAATTCACAACATTAAATATGTAAGGACATATGACGCAAATATCCAGGTTCTGAAGGCATTTGCAAATACAGGAATTGAACTCATGATTGGGATCCCCAACTCAGACTTGTTAGCTTTCTCTCAATTCCAATCAAATGCCGATACATGGTTGAAAAATAGTATTCTTCCATATTATCCGGCCACAAAAATCACTTATGTAACTGTTGGTGCTGAAGTCACTGAAGCTCCCAACAATGTTTCGGCGTTGGTAGCACCTGCAATGCAAAATGTGTTAACTTCTCTGAGAAAAGCTGGTCTTCACAGGAAGATTAAAGTCTCTAGTACCCATTCCTTGGGTGTTTTGTCCCGGTCATTCCCTCCTTCTGCGGGGGCTTTCAACAGTAAATATGCTTTCTTTCTGAGACCGATGCTTGAATTCCTTGCTGAGAATCAGTCACCATTTATGGTTAACATATACCCTTACTATGCCTATAGGGATTCCTCCAACAATGTGTCCCTAGACTATGCTCTGTTTGAGTCCTCATCTGAAGTTATTGATCCCAATACTGGTCTGCTATACACCAATATGTTTGATGCTCAGATTGATGCAATTAATTTTGCCCTCATGGCTTTGAATTTCAGAACTATTCAGATTATGGTCACTGAGACTGGATGGCCTTCTAAAGGATCCCCAAAGGAGACTGCTGCTACTTCAGATAACGCACAAACTTACAACACAAATCTCATCCGACATGTCATCAATGATACTGGTACTCCTGCGAAGCCAGGAGAGGAAATAGATGTGTACATATTTTCATTGTTCAATGAGAATAGGAAGCCTGGTTTGGAATCTGAGAGGAATTGGGGTCTATTTTTCCCTGACCAGACAAGTGTGTACAACCTCGATTTCACTGGAAGGGGTGCTGTTGGCATGACTACGGAAGCAAACATCACCAGTTCAAATGGAACATGGTGCATCGCATCAAATAATGCTTCTGAAGCTGATCTTAAGAACGGCCTAGATTGGGCTTGCGGTTCTGGAAATGTTGATTGTTCTCCTATTCAGCCGAGCCAGCCTTGTTTTGAGCCTGATAACCTGGCATCTCATGCATCTTATGCATTCAACAGTTACTACCAGCAGAATGGAGCTACTGATATTGCTTGCAGTTTTGGTGGAGCAGGAGTCAGAACAAACAAGAACCCAAGTATGTAAATAAAGCTTTGCAATTTAAATGCACTCACATGCATGAAATGATGAAGATATGCATAACATGACATTTACTGTTAGATTTTTTGAAAAAAAGATTGTAGCATCGCAATTTTTTGCGGGGTCTTTGACTACAACCCCCTCAAATTTCATGCGTTTTTCTTGGCATCTGTGGAAATTTCTCTTACTCTGTCTTTTGTAAATCATTTGTGCATAAGCAATTGCCTCTGTCTTTTAGTTTTTCTGTTGGTTTGAGAATTTAGGATATGAAAGGGTAAAGTTCTACAGAATCCTCCGAAAAACTTACCTCCCTTGTTTTGCTTCATGCAGGCTATGACAACTGCATCTACATGACATTCGGGTATACAGTGTTCCAGTTTATCTGTTATTTAAAATTAAAGCATTAGCATTGAGGGACTTATATAACTCAAACTTTTTCTTGGATTGCAACATAAATTCCACAGGACCAACAAAACTGCTACAGCTAATGCAACAGTGAGTCCTTCAAAATCTACATCATCTGTACAAGCAGTCTCCATATGCATTCTCAGTTGCTTGCTGATGGCTTCATTTGCATTCCTCTAAAATTTGAGCTACTGGAAATTCTAGCTTATGTATGAAGAAGACTCTTTCTTGCAGATGAGAGCCCAGATCCATGACAAGGCTAGAAATACGCTTTCCAAATGTGAGTTGCATATATAAAAGTGTTCTTTGTCCTGCAATTTTTGATCAAAACCAAGAAATCATGTATGATATAGCTTTAGTTAGCTTCTTCCCTATGACGAGAGCCTACACAAGACTAAAATGTATGCTTGAGAATTAAATTTATTAGTTTCAATGAAAACTGTATGCTTGAGATAAATTTTTGAGTTGCAATGAACTGATAAACTCGTCTAATGTGAGCATTCCAGTTTATCATATATGCAATGTTGGTGGTTTTTGCATTGTACGGTGAGTGCTTGTAGCCTGCTCAAATCAAGCAGAAATGTCTGTTTCTGTCTGGATCTAAACGAAAAGGATATGGGAGCAAGAAAACGTTCTTAAAGTGCCCTCATTTTTATGCGACTGATGGATGCTGGAAAATCGATTCAGCCAAGTGAAGTTGAACCATGTTTTAATTGGTGATAATTTCTCAAGCTTTCCACTATCTTTTTGACTTGTTATTACCCCAGTGCTGTGAATTAAAAGGTGTTGATTTCGGCAACTACTGCATACATTTGCCTATGCTAAATCTTTTACAGTATTAGTGGATGCTTATGATGAGACCAGTGGAGATTCAAGATTCCATGTTTCTTACTTGAATCTCCTGGCATACTAAAAAGATTCTGGCGGGGTATAGATTTGCAATTTGGGTGGACGAGGAATTCTCTCGCATTGATCGATCATTTCATAGTTGGCCATACTAATTTGTTGGCCACCATTGGTCGTGTACAACAATTCCTTTTGAGTTTCCTTGCTTCCTGTTATCTATGTTCTGTCCGATTGTCGTGAAGACTACATCAATGCATTCCAGGCATTGAATAATTCACTTTCGTCAGTGAAAAACCAAATATTGAAGGTGATATTGTAGAAAATCCTTTTGGTGGTAAGAAATAAATTGTTAATATTTGGTTCATTGACAGCACTCTTGATGAACAATACTAGATAAGAATTCAAAATTGCTTGTTCAGGAAAGTAAAAATATAGGCCAAACAGAATGTTGAGAATCACGTAATAAGAAATAGTGCAAGAATGGTGCTTGGGCCTTGCACAAAAATGTTTATTCAGTGTGAGCTATGAGCATTGAGAAAAAGGATAATTATAATGCCTTCTCCTGAAGTTTGATGAAAATACAAGTAGCCTTGTTTAAGTTTCGAAAAGTACATCCACTTTCCACGAACATTCAAAATTGCTTGCTCAGGAAGGTAAGAACATACGCCAAACAGAGTGTTGAGAATAGCATAATCAGAAACAGTGCAACAATGGGGCTTGGGCTCGCACAAAAATGTTTATTCAGTTTGAGCTACGAGCATTGAGAGGAACGATAATTATAATGACCTCTCCTGAAGTTTGACGAAAATACAATTAGCCTTACTTAAGTTTCGAAAAGTACATCCACTTTCCGCGAACATCCAAAAATAAAATGTGAAATAACTAAATTATCTTTAATGATTTTTTTTTCAAATCCATAAAAAATCTAAAATTGTGAAAGACAAAAATGTCCTTCCTCTCTATAAAAAATTGATGATATACGGGTTTGCCAGAATCTAAGTAAGTGTTAGAAGACTTTGATAATCAACTTGGTAACTGTACAGCTCGAGGTATTGAAAGGGCGTTGGTCGAGTTCTGCAACCAAAGGAAAGCACATAAAGCTTGCAAGGTAGCCTCCGGTCAAAATTTTCTTATGCTAAGTTGGAATAAGCTCGATGAGAGAAAAAAGTAGTAGAATGAGGGCTAATGTTAATGTGAAAGTGTTCCTCAAATTTTGCTAGATTGGAGTATTTATAGTGTTCAATGTTCATTGACTACGTGAATAGAGAGGTCGAAAAGACGATCCACTCCTTATAATGATCCCAAAAACCCAAACACACAATTTGATATTAAACAAACCTTAGGATAAAAACCCTTCGTATTGAACCCTTAAGATACTTGATCTTAGAAATGCAAATAATTGGGAATCAGAATAAAAAATTGAATAAACACTAGAAGGAATTAGTATTTTGAAAGAACTTATTCAATTTCTTGACGCAACAAGCAATGTCTTAATTTTTCTTGAGATAAAAACACAAAAAATAAATCGATATTCATAAAAAATCTGCCATATATGTTTTTAAGAGAGTATTTATACATTCCTTGTAGTCTCTAATTAAAATAAGATATAAACAAAGTCTACGGATAATAATCTAAACCTAAATCTAATTAGGAATAAGAGTTTGACTTAGTCACAACTTTTTCTCTTTTGTACAAGTCCCACACGTTTGGGACTTCTTTTGGCCTTCTTGGACCTTTTCAAGCCTTATACACTAAGCACAAGGTGATGGGCTATTCAACTTCATTCTTTTGGCTTTTTTACATATTTTTCTCTTCCTTAGCCCATTCTAGATGCATTTCTTCGACAAATAACTTAGCCACATTTGCAAAGCCATCTTTCAGCCTCTTTGCTTTTGCTATTATGATATGTCTCATTAGCATGTTGCAATCTCTCCATTTTGCCCTCAAATGCCAAAATAACCATTTTGCCCTCCAGTATGTCCAGTGCTCATATTAGTCCCTCCTTCCTTAGAAAGATTCGTCCTCGAATTTGAATCCATATCAAAAGGAGAAAGATCATAAACTTTATACTCACTTGGAATGTCAATCTTGTAAACATTGTCATTAATCTTTTTTAGCATTTGGAATGGATCATTTCTTCTAGCGTCAAGCTTAGGTTTTCTTTGATTAGGAGACCTTTACTTTCTCAAATAAACCCAAAACCCAATCACCGGGTTCAAATATCACCTACTTCCACCCCTTATTTACTCTTCGGGCAATCAACCCGTTTCTTTTTCAATCATATCACATGCCTTCATATGTATGGTTTTAAC
Organism: Jacaranda copaia; assembly: GCA_014898725.1. NCBI lineage: Eukaryota > Viridiplantae > Streptophyta > Magnoliopsida > Lamiales > Bignoniaceae > Jacaranda > Jacaranda copaia. Next base: position 609,127 of record JACGDI010005453.1, on the reverse strand, counting down.
CTTTTTAGCATTGCTTTCACCATCTAAGTTAGCATTATTACTCAAAGGCAAATGCATCAAATCCAAAACAATCAAAGGATTAAAACTGTATACAATTTCAAAAGGTGAAAAACCTATAGAAGAATGTATTGACCAATTATAGGCAAATTCAATAAAAGGCAAACAATCCTTTCAAGCTTTCAAATTTTTTCCCACAACAACACGCAACAAAGTACCAAAGTTCTATTTACCACTTTAGCTTGTCCATCGGTTTGTGGATGACAAATAGTAGAGTACAAAAGTTTAATACCTAACTTATCCCACAGAATCTTCCAAAAGTAGCTCAAGAACTTAACATCCCTATTAGAAACAATAGATCTAGGGACACTATGCAATCTCACAACTTATCTAAAGAACAAATTAGCAATGTTAATGGCATCATCAATTTTATGACAAGTAATAAAGTGTGTCATCATCTTGCTGAATCTATCACCCACAACAAATATACTATCTGTACCATTCATAGTCTAGGCAAACCAGGCACAAAATCCATAGAAATATCAACCTAAGGTGTAATAGGAATAGGTAAAAGTGTATACAATCCATGAGGTATAGACTTAGATTTAGTCTGTTTACATGCAATACATTTAGAACACACTTTATCAATATCTCTTGTCATATTAGGCCAATAGAAATGCGCACTCAAAATATCCAAAGTCTTATGCACACCAAAATGACTCATCGATCCACCACTATGTGATTTACTAACCAACTACTCATGCACAGAACAAGCAAGCACACAAATGCAGTATACAAATTAGCAAAGTCAACATCAGTGCATACATATTTTGAAATTTCTTAAATCCTAACAACTTAGATGTAAGTGTAGTGATTAAAGCATATCTCCTTGACAATGCATCAGCAATAATATTTTCCTTTCTCTGCTTATAGCAAATCACATATCGAAAAGCTTCAATAAATTCTACCTACTTAGCATACCTTATATTCAATTTCCTTTGGCCCTTTAAATGCTTCAAAGATTCATGATTAGTATGTATAACAATTTCTTTAAGAAGCAAGTAATATTACCAAATATTCAATGCATGAACTAAGGCATTTAATTTCTTATCATTAGTGTAATATCTAAGCTAGGCACCACTCAATGTTTCACTAAAGTATGCAATGGAATGTTTTTCTTGCATTAAAACAGCACCAATCCCAATCCCTATTACATTACACTCAATCTCAAAAGTTCTATTAAAATCAGCTAAAATAAGAATAGGAGCATAACATAATTTATCTTTCAATGTATTGAATGCATGTTCTTGTTAGAATAGGAGCATAACATAATTTATCTTTCAATATATTGAATGCATGTTCTTGTTTCTTTCCCCATCTAAACCTAACTTCTTTCTTAATAATCTCAATCAATGGAGCAACTATAATAGAAAAATCATGCACAAACCTCCTATAAAAGCTAGCTAATCCATGAAAACTTCTAACTTACTAACTGTCTTAGGAGTTGGCCATTCTTAAATAACCTTCACTTTCTCCTCATTCACCTCAATGCCATGTGTACTCACAACACACCTAAGAAATAGAAGTCTATCTATGCATTCTTAAAGTTCATGTAGAACTTTTCCTTCCTAAGAACAATCAAAATAGCCATAACATGTATTATATGATCATCTAAGCATTTGCAGTATATCAAGATATCATCAAAATAAACAACAACAAATTTACCTAGAAAATCATGCAAAACTTCGTTCATTAATCTCATGAAAGTACTAGGTGCATTCGTCAAACCAAATGGCATAATCAACCATTCATATAAGCTATATTTTATTTTACATGCAGTTTTCCACTCATCCTTAGGTTTCAACCTAATTTGATGATAACTACTTTTCAAATTAATCTTAGTGAAAATGCATACACTAAGTAAATCTTCAAGCATATCATCTAATCTAAGGATATGATAACGATACTTAACTATAATTTTGTTGACTATTGTACTTTCCATGCACATTCGCCAAGTGTTGTCATTCTTTGGAACTAATAGTACAAGAACAGCACATGGACTCATGCTCTCCCTCACATGTCTTTTCATTAGCAACTCATCCACTTGCCTTTGAAGCTCCTTTATCTCCTCAGGATTACATCTATAAGCTAGTCGGTTTGGAATTTGAGATCTAGGTACAAAGTTGATTTGATGCTCAAATACTCTCAATGGTGGTAAGCTTGTAGGCATCTTATTAGGGAATACATAATCAAACTCCTGTAATAAAAAGACAAAAACACTAGGTAAATCAGGGTTAAGGTCAGTTTCAAATAATAAAACCTCTATATACCTAATTACTATTAAAGCTCTCTTGCTTTGAAAAACATTCTTTAAATCTCTCTCTTTTACATTGAAACATTGGTTTTTCACTCCCTTCTTCACTTTTCACTCCCTTCACTTTTCTCATTCTTTTCTTTTTTTTTTTACTCACTAACTTCTTCTCTTTTGCACATCCATCTTTCTTGTTTGCAATTGCATAGTCACTCATCATCAAGCCTTTATCTTTATTCTTTTCTCTCATGGCATCTTTTTAACCTCACTACCCGAACTCTTGCAGAAAGATTGTTGAAGTTTAATCTGGTGAAGAAAAACTTTAAAAGCAAATGGAGCATTAAAGTAGAATATTATATTCTAAAGATTGAGAGTTATAGAGATTGAGCAGTTATGTGATGGAGAAAATAATGAGTTGCAAACATGTAACCATATTATTGTTGATGAAAAGCCTAATTTGGAAATCCTTGAAGATAAAGTCCCAAAAGCTCCTCTACAACTTGAAGATGGTGGATAGGTAACTGTTGATGAACTCAAAGAGTTTATTTTCACAAGTTTATCTATATGATGATTAGGACTGTAGATTTGGCTCCATTTGATTGAAATAAATGAAGAATTTGAGCCTTATTTTTTAACTTGTCAACACTCATTTTTCTTACTTTTGTTGCAACGTTATTTTTGAGTGAATTAAACATAGAACCTCTCAAACGTGGACCTGTATTAAGCTTCTTATGATTTTTAGCACCAAGTCTTTTAAAGATAGAAGGATGAGTAGTCAAAGCACTAAGACGATCGAATACAAAAACTTGATGATTATTTTGTTCTTGCTCTTCTTGCTTCACATGATCTTTCGCAGAAATATGTTGGAATCAACACACTTATCCTTCTTTGTCACATGTATCCTAACTGGTTTTACATTTTTAAATCCCAAGCTAGCCCTTGATTGGTCAACATAAAACCCTTGTTTCTTTAGTCTTTGTTGTGCTTCACTGAGTCAACAAACTTTTTCCCCAATTAGCTTAGGTTTAAGCTCACCTAGATTGGGTAGATTAGCAAAATCATAGCCAAACTTTTAAAGCAACTTATACGCCTTAAGATCAAATGTCCTCTTGAATTCTTTGTGAGAAATCCCTGCAATAGATGGTCCATTATGGGTTAATGAGCTTATGCCAACAATAAGCATGGTCAACTCTTTTCTAAAAGTTTGATAGTCATTTGATTCTACCATCTTTAACTGGTTTTGGGCAACGCCATTTTGCCAAATGCATACTCCACGTGACATTTGCTTTTTCTCTTGATATGACTGTGGTGTATATTGAAAAATTGATAAGTTAGACTCATCACTAGACTTGCATTTTTAATTTGTTGACACCTTAGTAGTTGTCAATTTATTCAAATTTCGGAGCAATCTTGTCCCCTATCAATGAGGTGGTTTCTTGGAGCCTTTGCAAGTTTCACTCCATTTACCGAGTCAGGATCTAGATAAAGTTTAGCATCAACAAAGTATGATTTTGCTTCAGTAAATAGCTTCACATCTGTGTTTAACTTTCATAACTTCTCCATTTTTTGAATACTTGAAGCATTGATGAAGAGTGGAAGGTATCACCCCATTCCCACGAAGCCACGATCATCCCAAAAATAAATGATAGGAAGTTCTTACATCAATTACATGAAACACAGTACTTGCTTCCAATCCTCCGATTGTAAGGTCTAGACGAATCATACTAATAGCTCGTTGACCTCCTTGATTAAAACTTTGAATAATTAAATAGCTATGTAGGATATCTTCAACAGAAATTTCCAAATTCTTAATGGTAGATTTTAGCATGACATTCACGATAATTCCTCAATAAATGAGCATGCGGTTAACCTTTTGCTCTTACATGAACCCTAAAACAAAAAGTGGCCTATTGTGAGGTTTTAACCTGAGTAGCTAGTCCTTGTCTATAAAAGTAAAAGCAGTACAATAGAAAGTGAAGTGTTGCTCTTCAGTTTCAGAAGATATAGCATGTACTGTTTTAACTCTTTAATCAAAAAATACTATTGAAAAATAATCTCTTAAAGCCACTTGACTCTTTTTGCAACCTACTAATAAATTCTCCAAGTTACCATTTGTGGCCTTTCAATTTTTTGTCATCCTTCATTGAGGGTGTTTAGCCACATGTGAGACCTTTGATGTTAATGGATGAGATTGATTAACACAACGTCTTCTCCTTCGCTGGTGCATCACAAGAATCCACTCACTACTATCTTTAGTTTCAATAGTAGAATTTCTTTCTAGCTTAGTCACTTCATCAATGAATTTAGTCTTCACCAATACTAGATCTAAACTCTCGAACTGAAGCAATGTTTATGCCCCCATAAGCGTAGATGAGGAAGAAATACTATCTTTGCTTGACATAACACACATGACATTGGTTACTACTATAGTGCTAGCTAGATTTGACCCAACAAAATCTTTTATATCAAGAATTATTTTTCCATCTCTTCCTAATGCCATGACTTTATCCTTGAAGATGAAGCATTTCTTTATTAGATGACCGACAACCTGATGATACTTGTATTATTTTGGATTGTTCACCTTTCTAGCTTCATCGAAATGTTTTGGTTTTGACAGTTCAATCAAATTTCTTGTTGATAATTCATCAAAGATATGAGAAACATAAGAATTTGGAAATGGATACTCATTCTCTTGCATTTATTTTAGTGTTTTCTTACCTGTTGAAATGCATTGATTTTCAATTTTCTCATCAACATTTTTATCGCTTATGGGAATTTTTATGAGGCTATCTTGATCACTATAGATTCCTCAGTAGCAACTATGGCATATTTTTCGCTCTTCTTTGAATCTTTCTTGTTTTTTTTTTCCCTTCTAGTCTTCAACAAGAATTTTGACCCCATGACCAGAAATGCTAAGTTCCATGTCGTAGGCAAGAGCGACCAATCTCTCAAAAGGGTGAGGTTTGATTCCTTGAAAAATGCAGGTGAATCCCTCGTGTATACCTTGGACACACATCTCTACAACAGGTATTCTAAGAGTCTATCCTTGCAATTCAAACTTAATGCATGCCAACGATTGATGTAGTCTACCACTGGCTCATGCTTCCATTGTTTTGCAATGGTAGGTTTGATCATTCCCACAGTTTGGTGCATACTATAGAAGTGATTCAAAAACTCCCTTTCCATTTGATCTGAGTTATCGATGGATTCAAGTTCTAAGTCAATATACCAACCAAAGGCATTTCCTTTCAATGAACACATGAACTATTTCACAAAACGATCGCCATAAGTCCCTGCATTATTGCATGTCTCTATGAAATGGGCCACATGTTGTTTTGGATTTTCCTTCCCATCAAACTGTTGGAATTTTGGTGATTGATACCTTAATGGCATTCTCAATGAGTCAATCCTCTATGCATAGGATTTTGAATACATAATAGAACTTTGAGAAGGTATGCCATATTAAGTCCTAATAGTATTGGTGATTATGTCCTGCAATTATTGAATAGATAGAGTAGCAATAGAAGTTGCAAAGTGATTGATCTTCCTATCAGTTTCTCACTTATGGGGCATCTCCTCAACTTATTTCTTCACCCCCGTGTGGCAAAGGGAAGATTGATGGTTGTAGCTAAATCCTCCAATACAGGAGTATTCCTACTTGTTCATAAGTTGTGCAATTTGTAGATTTTTTTCTTCCATAATTTTTTAGATGTAAGCTATAACTTGAGCCATCCGAGCAAGTTGTTCATCCATTGTTGTCACTTCAATCTCTGTAGCCGGCAACTCAGCAAAAGACGATGTCTTAGGATTTGTTTCCCTTAGACTTCCAAAGTTAGAATCATCAAATGGAATAAAATTAGTATTCTTGGCCCTAATTATGGGTTGATTGACAACATCAGTAGTAAGGTCAATAGCATCTTTCTTGGCCAAGGCGAGTTGGTTCTTCTTAGGTGCCATTGAGTGATTGCAAATATTTGTAAAATTCAAGCGAAAGAGAGATGGTAGGATCGATCCCACTAGGTGTGCCAAAAATTTGTTCACAAAAATTTTGTTGTCTACAAAAATTAAATCACAAGATAAAGAAAAGTAATGGACAAATTGAATTTATTAAGAATAAAAAAGACTTACAATTTATTAGAGAAAATAAATGCCTAACAAAACTAATCTCTTGATTTTTCTCCTAATATATAATCCAAAGGCTTGAATTTTGTTCTTGAATATATGGTGTAGTATCATTTGACTTGATAAAAGAATACTATGAAATTTCTTTGAACTCAAACCTTAACTCCGAGTTCAAAGGACTTGATAACTTGATTATTTGAAAATGTATGAAACCTTTGCAGTAACAATACTTCGTCGCAATAAAAACTTGAAGTTTGAAAACTTGAGTCTAGGACTTAAGCTTTGAAGACTTGGAACTTGGATTTGAGAATATGTGTATGTGAATATGAAAATGTGTCTCTAAACACTCCTTCATATAAGTGTTTAATAGAAGACCTCAAATGACTTGGACTTTTTTTATAGTTATCTTTTTGATAAATATGTTAAGAAATAACATCATATATTTTGACGTGATTGACCCTTGCACATAGATGTGCCATTTGTCACAATTTAGTTAGCCCGAGATTGCTAAGGCGCCAGACTTGATTTCGTTGGCATGATATCTCACCTTGACCCTTGTTGACATTTGATTTGTGCATAAAATAATATTAGAATATTAATTAAAATTAATTATTTATCTTTCAAAATTAAATTTATTACATTCCAATACATAAATAGAAAATTTTAAATAAATAACTAAAATATTATTTAAACTTATCACTTTTCTATTGGTCAAAAATTAAGTTGTCTACAAATATATTTCTATTAATTTGGAGTTACATATTTAATAATGATAAAATTGTAAGCATATATAAAATAGTTTATTAAATTTTAGCAATAAGTAAATAAAATAAGTAAAATAAAAAATAAAAGTTTGAATATATTATCTTATACAACATAATTTTAATAATTTTAAGAGTGAATTACTTTAATAATTTAATTCAATTCATTTATTATTAAAAATAAAATAATTGAATAAAAATAAAAATTTAAATCATTATCTTACTATAATATAAAAATGCATATATATATACATATAAATATAAATACATATTTATAACAAATATATAATATAAGAATGCATATATGTATATGTACAATAAATACATATACACATACACATATATCAATATATAAAATACACCACCCCTCACTCCTTGCCCACACCTATATCCCTACTCCTACTCCAGGATGCTACATGGGCATGGCCAATGGTTAGCTGTTAGCTTGTCCATGACGAATAGCTGGTAGCTTGCTACCACAGCTAATTGGGTGACCAGCAATGGCTGGGCAAGTAGAGATGGGGGATGGTTGGGGTTTTTTTTACATTCTTTAATAAGTTTTAAAGAATAAATTTTAATAAATTATTTACTTATCCTTTTTGTTTTTAATTTTTTATTTATTTATTTTTTAATCAATAAATATATTTAATTAATTATATTAAATATTTTTTATTTAATATTATTAAGTACGTAATTTAAAATACAAATTTATGTGTTAGTCCTAAAAATTATTAATTACAAATAATTTTAAATGATAAATTTTAATAAATTCTTTACTTATCCTTTATTTACATTTTTTATTTAGTTATTTTTAATCAATAAACATATTTAATTAATTATTTGAAATATTTGTTATTTAACATTATCAAGTATGCAATTTAATTATTAAGTATGCAATTTAAAATGCTAATTAATTAAATATATTTAAGTCTTAAAAGATTATTAATTACAAATAAACTCCTAAAAAATTTGAAATCATACAATACCACCCCAAAGAGCATTTTCATCCACAAAAAAAGATCAAACCCGATGAAAAATGAGATCAGATACAATAAAGGCAATTTTGAAATTTTACCTATATTTTTTAACAACACCAAGTCAAAACTCTAACATTGACTAACGATAGGGGTTAAATATTGGATAGCGACAAACATTAGGAAGGTAAATATAATTTTCAAGACAACAAGAATTTTTCTATAATTAAGTCAACCTCAAGAGATATAGATGTAATTCATCCAAATATATATATATATATATATATATTCAATTGTTCATATAATTAGGGCCGACGGCCCAACCAACTTGCACAAACCCCTAAGTTCATATACCTTACTACTGTAGGATAATATCCGCCATTCTTTTGCCCCTTCTATTAAGCTATAAATACTCCAACCAAATTCTATTTTTGGCTAGTGCCCTTTACTTTTTTTGTCTTATTGTAATAAGATTTCCTCGTTAGGTTCTATTTTCTTCCTGTCACCAAGTATCTGACCTGACAGTCGACCGCAATTATTCTAACCACATTTCTCTTGCAGGTCGATCCATCTTGTGCTCGAATCTAACGTTGAAAAACAGATTAAACTTTAATACTACTCTAGAGATTGAAATCCCATAATAACATGTAACTATCGATGATGCCAAGAGAACATCCTTTAATACCATGTAATCTATTCGAATTAACTTAATAACCTTTTTAACACGTCTAAGGACCATATCCTTATGATCCCCCTCCAAGCCAAAATAGGAAGAAGGATGAGTGGATACGATTTACTAAGTCCTAATCACAACCTCATTAGGCCTCTACGCTATCCATGCTCTCAAGAGCAAATAACTTGGCCAAAATTTTCAGGACCCTACAAAGAAGAAAATTCAGCACGCCACAAGAGAGCAGTCAATAAATGTTCCGATGCATTAGTCAATAAAGATCCAATGCCTTAGGTTTATTTCTCCAGGTACACAGCCAACGCACTTAAAAGGGCAGTCATTATGCTCCAGGTGTACAGCTAATCCACCACACAAAACTCGTAAAGCTAGCATGAGGACATGGTGTTTCATTGGGTTGCATTATTGCATTTGCCAAATGAACATACAATTGGTTTGTACGGTTCGCATTTCACAATGCTTGTTGATTGATTGCATGGTGGTTAAATGCGCCAAGTGTTCCAATGAGCGGAAAACTAGTGGCTTATACCCGTTATGAAACTTTTCATTAGTGGATATAGAAGGCCACAAGAATGTGCAAAGAGATGCAAAATAGAAAAGACCATCAAGATAGGCTATCGCAGACACAATGATGAGAGATCGTGGATGTGGGAGGTTAGTCTACCACTAAAGAGAAAAGCGGCCATAAACAAGCCTTGGCAGCTGGTTATGATTGCTATCAGTCATCGCTCACTTCATCAAACCCATCTAGAAACTTTAAGCTACAAGACAAGCAAAAATAAAAATCAAAGCCAATTCTGTATTTGCAAAGATGTCTATAGAATTAGACCATCCATCGGAAGAACCACCCAAAAATACATAATTTACTCACATGGAATCAGAACAACAGTTTTCATAACCAGAAAATGCAAAGGCAAGCCCTGTTTGAAATTAGGCAGAGAAAACCCATCATTTCGGAAATACCAAACTCTTCTTGTCATAACCAAGAACCCACAACTTCAAATACCGTATAACATCACTTCAAAACATTCTGAAAGAGGTAAACAAGTCCAAGATCAATGACGCAAAAACTCATCACAACTAAAATCAATACATTAAAATGATAAAGGAGAACACTTACCAAACAATTAAAGACCCTGTTCAATAAGATAATCACCAATCTTCTCAACAACCATGTTGCACTGGCCAGCAGTCATTGGCTCATCATAGATGCCAATGATCAAGGCTAGATTGGTCTTTTTCACTGTAACACCACCAGACCCCTGAGCCAAAACAGAACATTTATTTTATAAAAAGTGCAACTTATTAACAACAGGCTGTCAAGGGCAACAAGTTGAAACTAAATTCACTTGTTGGAGATCTAATTATAAAGACAAATATTACTTCTTTAAAATTTGCATACAATTAATGGGTAAGCCTTATGACCTCATCTTGCCTCTGCTACCAAAAATCATTTTGACCAACTCATTGGGTGAAAAAGAAAACACACTTACGACATGCAATGCACAAATCTAAGAGTCTGGAGACATGGGGAAATAAATTCACAATTAAAAAACTATGAACTAAAGTAGAAGGAGATTAGCTCCCAATACCTTCTTCCCTCGAATGACAGCACCAGGTTCACCTTGAATCACCATGTATTTAGTACCCCCTATGTACAATCCAGTAGGAGCTAATGAACCCGGAGTTTCAAAGTCAGTCATGATAGCAGTTACCTCTTCAGGTTTGAACTACACCAGCATTTGGTTGAAACATAAAAAAATGTTAGCATCAGTCACTAATAGAATACCTTATAGAAATCAGACAATGAAGCACATGAAAGATTCAGAGCAGCTATAAAACTGTTTGACTTTGCATGGTTAATCAGTTTTCCTTGAAAAGATTGTTTCTGTGCTAATATCTTTTAGTAGAAGTTATATGTGCGTCTATATCAGTCAAGAAACTATATCAAACTTCACCAACCAGTCCCAACGAAAAACAGAAAAATAAATAGATAATCAACAAAGAAACTAAACAAAAAATTAATCAAGGTAACCGTGCCGCCACAAAAATCTAACAATACCTGACAAGCAATTCGTACAAGCAACACTAGAATTAAATTTATCAATATGCTGATAATCCCAGCTGAAGACTATGCAAAACACAATAAATATGTAAAATTCGGATGCAAGCCATAAATGGCTTTCAATTTGAGGAATTGACGATAAACCCAATCAAAGAGTTGATTAATCAAGAAAATGACAGCCGAGCAAGGACGGCAAAAATAATCTAATAGTGGATCCAACCACTATGAATACTAAACCAAACTATATGTAACAAAAATTGATACAATCAGCCGCAAAGGAATGAAATAAGCACAAATAGTGTAAAATCAAGTAAAACAAGCATCCCTGTATCAGATCCGCAAATTCAAACAAATAAAATGAAGCCAACATTAGTATTAAAGGGATAGGGAAAAGAAAGAAGATTTGATTAATCAAAACACCACTATAACAGCTGCAAAATCATCCAACAGATGGATCGAACCACTCTGAATACTAAATCAAACCATATACAATAAAAATCGAAACAATCAGCTAAAAAACAACGGATCCCCTTGGTCAGATCAAGTCAAACGGCGTAAAATCAGGGTAAAACAAGCATCAACCCATCAGATCCGCAAATTCAAGCAATAAAAATGGAGAAAAGAGACCACACGGCGATTAAAGGGGAACTGAGAGAAAGAAGACCTGAGGGAAGTTGGAGCTCTGGGCCCAGACGCTGCCGTCATGGCCGACGATGGCCGCGGCGGTAAGGTGGCAGCCGTCCACGTCGGCCATCAAGTGGTCGTCTATGTAAGATTGCCACGACATCGTTTCGTTATGCAAGAAAAGCCACAAACCAGTGAAGCCTGTAGAATGAGGGAGTACTGGTGATTGCGTGAAGCCAGCGGAAATGAAGAAATGGTGCGGTGGACTCCCCTACAATCATCACCTTTTATGCGTGCGGTCTGAGAGCACCTGTTTGTATGAAATGACTTTGCTGCCCCTCGAATTATTAGTCATTTTCCCCCCCAATAATGTTAAATAAATTGAGACTTTATGGTTCTTTTAAGGAAAAGGTAAGAAAGAAAAAGAGAAAAAAAAAAGGGAAAAAGGGAGAGTTCCGTATCTTCTCTACTCTTTTTTTTTTTTTTTTCTTTTTTTCTCCTTCAGAACAAGTATTACTTTAAAAATTATAGCAACAGTATACTGATATCTATAGTAATGTTATTTTCCTTTTTGTTTAACTTTTTTTTATTAAAAATTGAGGATTTTCTGTATTTTGTGCATATATATATAATATTATAATATAAGATAGGTTGCTCATTAGAAAAAATAAATCAGAAAAGTAATTTGCATGCATAATTTATATACAGAAGAAACATAGAGTCCATATGATGTAATTAACGTGATTTATGATGGCAAAATAGAGTGTTTTAGACAGAAAAATTGAAAAAATGTCGATTCCTTAATTATTTTTTTCATTAATGAATATGTATTCTCCAGTGAGAAAAAAGTAATTTGACATATCAAATATTAAGATTATGACAATTATCTTTCAATAGTCAATAGTAGACAGGCGTATTACAGTTTTTTAAATAGTCAAATTTTACACTCTCATGGGATAAGTTGGCTGTATCTTCCAGAGGAGAAATGTTAGTCGCAGCTTGAAATTTCATATACAAAGGGGAATGCTCAAGTTAACCACCTAATGGATATATATTGATATGGAATAATTCAGTAGTTCTAACTCGTCCATCAACAATTATCTGGTCGATCTTACTTGACAAAGGTCCATGGTCGACCTGCATCAACCTCAGGACCACTCCAAATAATCCAATAGGCCCAATATCAAGTTTGAGATCTATGATCGACCAGTCAGGTCTGATCGACATATATCGACCTCAAGACTCACTCCGGCGTTGACTCAGATCTCCGCCGCATTTATTAGTCTTACAGGCAGCATGCCTCCGCATTAATGACGCGTGAGTACCGGTACAGTCGCTGCCACCAACTCTGCCAACCCTGCCACCATCTTTGGCAGGGAGGTGCGTCCAAAGGTACTATTTATCCTGAAAAATAGAAGATTCAGCCAGCTAGAACAATACTGAGATCTAGATATGAAATGACCATCAACCTTTTGGCAAAGACAAAAGTCAGTACACCTGATAAGAGCACCATGGACAAATCACGCCTGGAGAAGGTTATAAATACTTCATACTCAACCATGCTCAAGGTAATGCCAAATGCGCTATAAACCTTTTATACTCCCAGTCTTCTATTCAATTACTACATCTCGACCAGAACTAACTTGAGCGTTGGAGTATCTTAGCTGGGGGCACCTCGACTAGTCTAACGTGTGTTGTGGTTGTAGATCTCATACCTTGAGAGAAATATAGTTTTGAACACTCGACCTTCCTGGTCGAATTCATCCTAAACACTACCCTTACACTATAAGCAACTTTCAGCCACATCAATTTTGGCGCCGTCTGTGGGAATTGTTGAGATTGTAACGAAAAGATGGTAAACACACGCAGAGCAGCATCCGAAAGGGAGGAGAATAGGAGCAGGTGGTGATGCTAACAATGCTCCAGTTAATGCAGCTGATAAGTGGGCAGATTTCAGCTCAAATATCAGCCCAACTATCTGTTGCTTTGAATTGACACATTACAGTGCCTGCTCCTACCGCCAATGCCACTCCACAGCTGCCACCACCAAAGAATAGGTCTTCTGAGAACAGCCGCGGTCGCAGAGAATCCAGGCGGCCACCCACCAGGTGAGAAATCAATCCCAGACGCCCACAGAAAGAGAAAAGATGACAAAAAATGCGGGAAGAGATAGTAGATTCAGTAGATCACATCAGACCTAATCGAGCCATGCAGCATGATAAAGTCGAATGCTCTAGGCGTGACTACTGTGAAGAAAAGAAAGAGTCTACAAACCTTGTGCCTCGGCCCATTCGACCCTCGCAGTGTGATAGGGTCGAGCGTGTTAAACCAAGTTTTGATTGGAATGCCACCCAGGCAAATTGGGATAAATGAGAAAAGGTATCCCATCAAGTCCAGAGCTGAATAGGTGTCTCGATGAGATTTTGAGGAGAAACACTGACAGAGCACCAAACTAGGATGCTCCTCAGAGATCTCATCGAGAGAGAGGGTCCTCTTTTATTCAAGATATCATCAATGAGCGCATCGTCGTCGATGCAAAAGTCCCAATAGGTCTGCTAAGGGATGACGGCTCTACTAACCCCAATGAGCACCTCATGTAGTTCGAGCACATGATGCAGTTGCATGGACACAATGAATATTTCCATGCCAAGATGTTGGTTACCACCTTCCAAGGCATTGCACTAGATTGGTTTATGAAACTTGAACCATCATCGATTTATTCTTATGACCAGCTGTGCGACAAGTTCTTGCACTAGTTTGCTAGTAGAAGGAAGGCTAAGCACCCTCATACCCACCTCCACACTGTCAAGTAATGTGAGGAGGAGTCCCTCCATGATTTCTTCACTAGATTTAACACGAAGGTCCTCAAAATAGATAACCCCAGGATTGAGTTCTTGATTGATGTATTGTTCCTGGGGCTCAAACATAAAGAGTGAGCCAATGTATTGGTGCGGAAACATTCTGGGTTGATGGAGGAGTTACTTGACCTGGTAAAAAGGTACATAACGCAGGAGGAAATGAATAAGCTCAAGTTCAGATCCTTCGAAGTCAAGAAGAAGAAGAAGGAAAGAGACGACCAAAAACATAAGGAGCAAGGTTGATCTCCGATCAAGTATTTTGACGACTACACACCATTGAACATCCCGAGGAAGGAGGTCCTTTATGCCATTCAACATGATAACCTACTCAAAAAACCCAGAAAGCTGACAGAGATAGAAGCCATAAAAAAATCAAAGAAATACTGCCACTTCCACAAACAGAAGGGGCATGACATGGATGAATGTTTCAATCTCTAAGATGAGATCGAGAGATTGATCAGTCAGGGCTACCTCAAAAGTACATAGCCATGGACACTCAAACTGAAGGGGGCAAAATCGACTGGACTCCCTGTAGAGAAATGTCGGCTAGCCCCAAAAGAGAAGATAAAGAAAAAAAGACCACCCAAAAGGATCGCCCATCCATTAGAGGTGTAATTGACATGATCGCAGAAGGTCCTATTGGGGGGACTTTAAATCTGCTTGGAGGCAAACATAGAGGAGGTTTGAGTCTAATAAAGCCTCGCCTGTCGAGATAACTTTCCACCTCATGATAAGCGCAAAGACCATCTCATTTACCGATGCCGACTTGGCCCACCTCGAGGGCAGGAATATCGATCACAAGATAGACTGTCCAATGGTCGTCTTTGTGAAAATTACAAACTTTGAAGTGCCTAAGGTTCTGATCGACAATGGCAACTCAGCCAATGTCATCTTCCTATCTACCCTAAAAAGAATGAACATGGGTAAATTAAAATTTAAACCTATGCGCACGCCGCTGGTCGAATTCGGGGGATCGAAGATCATACCAAAGGGATCGATCAACTTGTCCATATCTTTTTGAGAGGCTCCTCGGAGGAGAACCTTAATACTGAACTATCTGGTGGTCGATGCCCCATTTGCCTATAATATTATCATAGGCCGACCTACCCTCATGACTTTCGTGCCATTGTGTTTACTTATCACTTGAAAGTTAAGTTTTCGACCAGGTATGAGTGAGCTTTTGTGTAACTTGAAGGAGGCCTGGAGATGTTACAACATCTCAGTCGAGTCAACTGAGCAGAAAGCTCGATCGCAGCTAAAGATTTTGGGAGATGCCTCTGTAGCAGAACTTGAAGAGTCGCAGGCTAGCAAGAACCAAAAGTTGGAAGATACTAAAGTGGAGCCTGTCGGGGAGTTTAAGACCATTAAGCTCGAATAGAGTAACCCCAAAAAGACAACCCACATTGGAACAAACTTGGGCCCCCACTTAGAATGTCTTATGGTCGATTTCTTGAGGAAAAATATTGATGTCTTTGCCTGGAAGGCATACGACCTCCAAGGGATTGACCTTAACATCATTGTGCACCGCCTTAACACTGACCCCTCATATAAGCTGGTCAGATAAAAGATGAAGACATTCAACGCTGAGAGGATGCAAATTATTGAGAAAGAGGTTAGAAAACTCTTAGATACAGGATATATTGTAGAAATTCAGTATCCCTCTTCGCTTTGTAATGTTGTCCTAGTCTCAAAAAATGAGGGACAGTGGCGGATGTATAATAATTTTACTGATTTGAATAAATCATGCCTTAAGGATCCTTACCCCTTGCCTTGAATAGATTTACTAGTCGATTCAACTACTAGGTGTGAATAATTGAGTATGATGGATGCATTTTAAGGCTATCATCAAATCTTCATGGCACCCTGAGATAGGGATAAAACCTCTTTTATTGTTCCTAATGGGTTATACTACTTCTTGGTCATGCCTTTCGGATTGAAAAACACCAGGACAACTTATCAGTACCTCGTCAACTTTATGTTCAAAGATGAGATTGAAAAATTGATGGAGGTTTATGTCGATGACATGATAATAAAGATGGAAAAAGCCTAAGACCACTTGATCGACCTTAGTCATACTTTTGGAATCTTAAGGGCATTTGGATTGAAG
This sequence comes from Jacaranda copaia, assembly GCA_014898725.1. Taxonomy (NCBI): domain Eukaryota; kingdom Viridiplantae; phylum Streptophyta; class Magnoliopsida; order Lamiales; family Bignoniaceae; genus Jacaranda; species Jacaranda copaia. The sequence goes on along the minus strand of JACGDI010005453.1, from coordinate 592,620 downwards.
TTGAACCCAAATAAATGTACGTTCGAGGCCGAGGAGAAAAATTTTTGGATTATATGGTCAGCTAAGAGGTATTGAGATGAATCCACAGAAAATTCAAATAGTTTTAGACATCACCCCTCCAAGAATAGTTTGAGATGTTTAGAAGTTGGCGGGGAGAATCGTAGCTTTGGGAAGATTCATTGCGTGATTGGTTGACAAAAGCCTACCCTTTTTCAAAATTCTCAAAAATGCCAGGAAGATGAGTTTTCAATGGACGGAATAATATGATTGGGCGCTACTCGAGTTGAAGTAGTATTTGGCCTCACTTCTGATGTTGGCAAAACCCAAGTTGGGAGAAGTACTCCAAATACATTTGGCAGTTTATGAAGCATCGATCAGTTCAGTATTGGTATCGACAGTATTAGTATCGACCCGAGATAGTAGCCATCGACCAGTCTACTATTACAATAAGTCACTCCAAGGGCCAGAGCATAATTATTTGAAAATTGAGAAATTTGCACTAGCATTAGTGACCGCGGCTTGGAAGTTGAGACCGTACTTCCAATCTTATTCTATCATAGTGCTGACTAACCAATCGTTGAAATAAGTGTTGGCAAAGCCGATACGTCAGGCAGATTAACCAAGTGGGCGATCGAGCTGGGGGAGTTTGATATTAGTTTTCTACCTCAAACGGCTATCAAAGCACAAGTTTTTGCCAACTTCATTGCAGAGCGAGTTGACTTGCCCAAGAAAAGTGTCCTAGCCCCTCTTGTTTGGACCTTGCATATCAATGGGTCATCGACCACATCTGGAGGTGGAGTAGGGGTCACTTTTTGCTCCCTAGATGCTAAGGAATACGATTTTGCAATCAAATTCGATTATACAGTCACAAACAATGAGACTGAGTATGAGGCCCTACTGGCAGGAATGAGAATGGCGCTTGAGTGAGGAGTTGAAGACCTGGTCGCGATTATAAACTCCCAGTTAGTAACGGAGTAGGTCGAGGGAAATTTTGAAGTCAAGGAACAATCAATGACCCAGTACTTGGCCGAAGTAAAGAAGTTGCAACAATCATTCAAAAGGTTTACTCTCAGCTAGGTCCCCCAATCTGAGAATGAACGGGCAGATGCTCTCTCCAAGTTTGCCAGCTCCATTAGAGGAACAAGAGATAAAAAAAACACATTTTTGGTCTCAGATAGGCTATTAATTGCACTCTCTGACGAGAACCTGGTAACAACTATTGAGGAGACAATAGTTTCTTGGTAGACCCTAATAAAGCTATCTCTTAGTTAAGGCACTGTCCCCAAAGATAGAAATGAGGCTCGGTGCCTTCGAGGTCAAGCCTCCAAATTCTCCCTCGATGAGCATGGTCAGTTGTATAAGAGATCCTTCGTCGGACCCCTCTTGAGATGCCTAGATTAGGATCAGGCGCTAGACGTATTACAGGATGTTCATACAGGCATGTGTGGCAACCATTCTGGAGGGAGGTCCCTAGCCCACAAAATAATCAGGTATGGGTATTTTTGGCCAACATTATTGAAAGACTCCATGGATTTCACACGTAAATGTGCATCATATCAAGTCCATTCCAATCTACCGCACTAACCAGCCGCGCCAATGGTTAATGTCCAGATTTTCTGGCCGTTTGATCATGGGGAATCGATATAGTGGGCTCTTTATCGAAATCAACAAGGCAACAAAAGTTCATAATTGTAGCAGTTGAATATTTTACCAAGTGGGTTGAAGCTGAGGCTGTCCCTAAGATAATGGACGTGGCCATCAAAAGTTTTATATGGAAAAATATCATTTGCCATTTAGGCCTGCCTAAAGTCCTTATTTCATATAACGGCACTCAATTTCAGGGTAAGAGCATGAAAGGTTGGTGCAAGGCCTTGGGGATTACACAACATTTCACCTTGGTAGGCAACCCTCAGTTGAATGGTCAGATCGAGGTAACCAACTAGATTGTCCTCGACCAATTGAAGGCCAAAATTCAGGATATCGATGCGAATTGGGTAGATGACCTACTCAACGTGCTATGGGCTTACAGGATAATTCCTTGAATGGCCACTGGGCATACCCCTTTCAACCTAGTTTATGGGTCGGAAGCAGTCATCCCTTCAGAATTAATCCAACATACTACTCGGGTCATCCATTTTCACCCATTAAAGAACACGTTAGAGAGAAAGCTTGATCTCAAAACTATCAACGAGCGTCAATAAGAGGCTTATAATTCTATGCAACATTATAGATCGAAGATGGTCGAGAATTATAATAAAAGGATCAGAGAGCATCGTTTTAGTGTTGAAGATCTCGTCCTCAGAAAGGTGAAGGTCTCTAAGAATGTGGGTAAGCTCGACCTGAAATGGAAAGGGCCTTACTCTGTTATCAAGGTAGCAAAATGCAATACCTATAGACTACCCAACATGTAAGGAGAGGAACTCTCCTACCCGTAGAACGCTGTCAATCTCAGGAAGTTTTATGTTTGAAAATGTATAGTACTTATCTTTGCAGCC
>JACGDI010005453.1:565106-590025 GCA_014898725.1 Jacaranda copaia | reverse complement strand
GCCCCTTGGAATGGCAAGAACCCCCGGCCCCCGAATATAAAAGAAATATTTTTTTCACTCTTGCCCATAAAAAGAGGCAGGGGACACCAAAACCTTCCGCTGGGGTTGAGTAGTCAGGTAATAAAAACTAAACTCTTCAGTGCTACTCGACTTGCGGGACATAAGTAAGTGGAATAAGTTCAAGAAGTTGGCAAAAGACGCAGGTTGGTTGTACAAGTGTATTAGCATGGCAAAACTATATAATGTGGCAAAATAATTCAGGAGTAATTGGGTGATGCAAACTTCTAGGCCTAGTAAGAGGTCGACTATTGATTGGGTGAGCGAAAACCTAAAGCCGCATTTCAACCCTTCCTTGAATACAACTATACACCCTCAAAGAGGTCGATGCATCCTATCTCGACTCCTTAGTGCTATCAGTTCGTATTCTTTGGGGATATGGTACACTGCCCTAATACGAATCAGGTTAGTAGAGGTTATCTCAGAGGCTATTTCAGTGTAGTCGTCGAAGGTAAACAATTAGCCCCGGGTTACAGGCACATCACTAAGGCCAGCTTCTCCCTTCGAAACAACTTTAACATCACTCAAACTACTGAAACTGCTCGAGCTAGAGCTATCGCTCGTGGATGAACTCAATTAACTCTCACAAGATGTTTGAGATATACTCTCCACCCCAGTTTGCTCCTCATAGGCCACGCCCCCTGACCTAGTGTCATCACTATCTGAACTGGAAGACATACTTCTACAAATGAAAAGGTAGAAAAGAACAAGAATGGCAGAGGCGCTTACAATGAAAATCTTGAAAATGCTAAGCACACGAAAACTTGAGAGCTTCAAAGGCAATAATTCGACCAGATGTATTGTCAGCAAAAGTATAAATGGAGTCAATTATCCTATTATTTATAGGTGTTCATGCACAAGAATTTGAGTAACTATTATGATGACAACCTGCCCCAATACGCTTTATGTTCTGTGCACTAATAGGCACATTAAATGCAGCGAAATCACCTCAAACCCTGGTCAGCAACTCAAAAACCCAGGTCGAGGATTCAAAAACCCCAGTCGAATATGGGTAACCGCCATAACTGAATGTAAACTCTCTACTCATTCTCATCAATGAGCTCGATTAGGACCGCGAGTTGGGGAGACTCATGATATGAGATAACCCAGTAGGCCCAACAAGCCCAACATCAAGTTTGGGCCAGAGTACCCATCAACAATTATCTTATCGACCTTACTCGGCAGGGATCCATGGTCAACCTGCATTGATCTCAGGACCACTCCAGATAATCCAACAGGCCCAACATCAAGTTTGAGATCTATGATCGACCAGTCAGGTTTGGTCGACATGTATTGACCTCAAGACCCACTCCGGCGTTGACCCGAATCTTCACCGCATTTATTTGTCTAACAGACAGCATGCCTCCACATTAATGACACGTGACTACCGGTACAGTCGCTGCCACCAACTCTACCAACCCTGTCACCACCTTTGGTAGGGAGATGCTTCTAGAGGTACTATTCACCCTGAAAAATAGGAGATTTAGCCACCTGAAATAATACCGGGATCTGGATATGAAATGACCATCAACCCCCTGACAAAGACAAAAGTCAGTACACTTGATAAGGGCACCATGGACAAATCACGCCTGGAGAAAGCTATAAATACTTCATTCTCAACCACGCTCAAGGTAATGCCAAATACGCTATAAACCTTTTATACTCTCAGTCTTCTGTTCGATTACTACATTTCGACCAAAACTAACTTGAGCGTTGAAGTACCTTAGTCGGGGGTACCTCGGCTAGTCTAACGTGTGTTGTGATTGCAGATCTCAGATCTCGAGAGAAATACAGCTTTGAACACTCGATCTCCTTGGTCGAATTCATCCCAAACACTACCCTTACACTATAAGTAACTTTCAACCGCATCATATATATATATATATATTAAAAACAAATTCCACAATATCTCCTAGAAATGTTTTACACTATGTTCGGTTTAAGGATTTTGGATAAGGAAAGAAAAGTATTAGAGAAAAGAAGAAGAACAAAAAAGAAATATAAATCTCAAATTTGTTTGGCTGTTAAAGAAAATAATAAATAAAAGGATGGAAGAAAAGAGGAAATATAAAATTTCAAATTTGTGAGAAAAATTCATTTTCCTTAGATACATTATATTTTTCTCCAAATTTTTCCTTTATTATTTTTCCTACCAACCAAACAATCAAAAATATTTTTCTTAACATTTTTGTTTCTTTTTCTAACCAAAATTTATGAACCAAACATAGTGTTAATACCTTCTAAAATTCTGCATTTCCCTAAAAAAATTTGTAATTTCTTTTGAAATTCCTAGCTTCTCTCTTAAATTCCAAGAAAACAAAGTTACATGTTGGGGTTTGCGAATAAAAAACTCTCTTATACATAATTAGAATCAGTCTTATAAAGTAGAAATGGGAAAGAAAATATGTATTTGAATGTGCAACTCGTGGGAGTTTGATTTATAGATTTTGATTATACAACCTTAAAAGAGCCTAGATACACGCATACCAGTAGCCAGCTCGTTTTGTTCCTATTAGAGTTTATACTTGCACACGTATTAAGTTTGACCAAATAAGAAGTGATATGTGTAAAATAATATATTAAATATTAATTTAAAATTTCTATTTCAATTTTAGAATTTATTAAATTTAATTTTAAAAGATAAACAATCAACTTTAATTAATACTCTGGTATTTATTTTATGCTTAAATCTAATATTGACAAGTGTATAATGAAGTGTCTATGCCGATGGACCAATCAAACCAAATATATTTGATATTATTTCTTAATATTTGATTTTATCTTATTAAAGAGATGACCGTCAAAGAAATTAAAGTCAATTTGGAAGTCTCTCATCAAACATCTATATAAAGAGAGTGATCAAAACTCATTTATCACACAACACAAATCTTAGCAAGTGAGAGAAACTTTGAAGAACTCTAGCAATTCTCTCAAGTAAATTCAAAGAGATCCACTACATTCAAGACGCTCTTCACGGAGCTCATATATTTGGTGTTTGATTTGAAATTGAGGTGCGCCCTCAAATTGACATTATTTTCTTCAAATCAAATTCAAAGAGGTCTACGACGTTCAAAGCATTTTTCACAAAGCTCACTAAATCCAGGCATTTAATTTGAGATTAAAGTGCAAATCCTTCAAATTGGCATTATTTCAAACCAAATTCAAGAAAATCCATGGTGTTCAGGCATTTATCAAGGAGCTTATTAAATTTCATGATCATATTTAAAATGAAAGAATCAGGGGATTAAATTAAAGATTAGATCCACAATTGATAAGTTTCAATTTTATTTTATTTGTATAATTTTTTGTCTTGTAATTTTATTTAATACAGACAAAAAAATCCGAGCTTACAAATTTCTTGCATGCCTAGTGGGGCCATCTTTACCTTTCATCTCTTTTCTTCATCAAGATTGAAGTATCAAATGGCTGCCAACATAATTACAATATCAAAAATTACTACATCAAATTCCTTAAAGTATTAGAGCAAAAAATGTTAGCATCGTCATAAGAAGTATGTCCAAGAAGTTGCAATTATCTTCAAGGGTGACTCATTCGCTTTTTGTGAAAAAGGTGTTGCTGTATTTTATTAATATGAATGAAGATGGTGGAGACTCAAAGGAAGAATCTACATCATCCATTCCTCACTCAACATCAAATTCCTTGAGCATGGCAACGATGATGGTGAAAAGTACTACAGCCTTGAAGAAACAATTGCAAATTAGACGAGGGCTATAAAAGGATCCCAAAGTATGTCCAAAAGCGAGACTTTTAAATCTACAAATGATGAGCAAAGTGAACAGTGTTAATGCTAGCTACATGGAGGAAAAAAAAATTGAGGTTCAGGATGAAGGTGAAACATCTACTAGAAAAGAATCAGCCAAAAGTGAAGAGATTGCAACAAAAAAAATTGCAAGTTTCCACTAGACTAATTCCCATCAATCCACTAAAGAGTTTATCATGGGGACTATAAAAAACAAGCTTGATGGAAGTTCTAAGTCATCTATAACTTACTTTAAGCCATACACTTAAAGGATTGACAACTTGAAAATGCCAATCGATTACCAGCCCTGAAAGTTTCAGCAATTTGATAACAAAGGTAACCCAAAGTTGCACGTGGCTCATTTCATTGAGACTTGTAATAATGTTGGAACATATAGAGATCATCTAATTAAGTAATTTGTTTGATTATTAAAAGATGATACTTTTAATTGGTATACTGACCTGAAGGCAAGCCCCATTGATAGTTAGGAACAACTAGAACAAGAGTTCCTCAATTTTTTCTATAGCACTTGAAGAATAGTCAGCATAATTGAACTTAACAACTCTTATTAGTGGAAAGAAAAAGCTGTCACTGACCACATCAATTGTTGGATAAATTTGAGCATTAACTGTAAAGATCAATTATCAGAAGCTATAACCATTGAGATGTGTATTCAAGGAATGCATTAAAGTCTTTATTACCTACTTCAAGGAATAAAACCAAAGTTTTTTGAATATTTGGCAACTTATAGATATAATATTGAAATGAGCATAAATTTTGACGAACAAGAAGACTCAAGTAATAGCAATGATGATAAAGATGTTGGGGGCAATTAACTTTCATCTTCAAAATGTGCTCCTAAATAAGAGCCTAAACTGTTAATAATGCACTTAAATAAGAGCATAAACTATCTAAATTTTCAAGTCCTCAATTATCCAAATCTTCAAATTCAAGACTCAAATCTCCAACTCTTTAAGTTCAAATTAAAGTCTCCAACTCTTCAAATTCAAGACTTAAGTTTCCAAGTCTCTTAGTTCTCAAGTCAAGGCTCAAATATCTAAGTATCCAAATTTAGGACCCAAGACTCTAATTCTCCAAATTCATGGCTCAAGTCTCCAAGTCTTCAAGTTTAAGACTCAAGTCTTCAAGTTCAAAGCCCAAGTCTTCATATTCTAAGTACTCTGTGATAAGAGTCTAAACTGTCAATAATGCTTTCAAATACAAGTATAAACTATCTAAAATTCTTGAGTTAAAGTCTTTTTATGTGGTCATTGATAAAAGCTTAAACTATCAATAATGCTTCTAAATACGAGCATAAACTATCTAAAATTTTTAAGTTAAAGTCTCCCTATGTATTCTTGGATAAGAATCTAAACTGTCTATTAAGTCAAACTCAATTATACTCCTTGACATAAATATAAATTGTCAATCAAATTCAAGTGAACTTCTTGATACCAGTATAAAATGTCTACTCAAGTTAAATATGCTCCTCCACACATAAGCCTAAACTATATGTTACTCGCAGCCTGTATGAATATAAACTGTGTACAACATCCCCTCAAAAAGATATTTATTGTGAATAGTATTATAACATGATCCTTTTATTAGGTACATGACACATACGAGGACTTCATCATAAAAATCACCGCATATTGGCACTATGAAAAGTACATGAAGATCTCATAAAGACATAATAGTTCTTAAGAGCTCCATAGCTCAAGGAATGCCTGGAGGATTTCTTGTCACAGACATATTTGGAAAAAAAATGAAGAGAATTCTCAAATACTTCAGGCTTTGCCTCTTTCGTGGATGATGGAAACATCTTTGGCCAAGCTTTGAAGTGGGGAGCATTTGTAGATATATTAATTTTGATCAATTGAGATATGACATGTGTAAAATAATAATTAATTTAAAATTTCTAGTTATATTTTGGAATTTATTAAATATAATTTTAAAAGATAAATAGTTAATTTTAATTAGTACTCTGGTATTTATTTTATGTTCAAATTAAATATTGACAAGTGTCAAAGATGAAGTGTCTATATCAACGGACCAATCAAATCAAAGATATTTAATATTATTTCTTAATATTTGATATTATCTTTTAATACTTGATATTATCTTTAAATATTTGATATTACCTTATCGATGAGATAACCATCAAAGAAGTTGAAGTCAATTTGGAAGTCTCCTTATCAAGCGTCCATATAAATAGGGTGATCAAAGCTCATTCCACACATAACACAATCCTACCAAGTGAGAGAAACTATTAAGGAGTCCAACAATTCTCTCAAGCAAATTCAAGGAGGTTTACGGCATTCAAGGTGTTTTTTGCGAAGCTCATATATTTTGGTATTTGATTCAAGATTAAGGTGCGAAACCCTCAAAATGACATTATTTTTTTCAAATCAATTTCAAGGAGATCTATGGCATTCAAGGTGTTCTTTGTAAAGCTTACTAAATCCAGGCATTCGATTTGACATTAAAGTGCAAAGCCTTTGAATTGTCATTTTTTCAAATCAAATTCAAGGAGATCCATAATATTCAAGCATTCATCGCGAGACTCATTAAGTTTCATGATTATATTTTAAAGGGAAGAATTAGATGATTAGATTAAGAGATTAGATCCACAATTGATAACTTTCAATTTCATTTTATTTGTATCATTTTTTCTCTTCTTGTAATTTTGTTTATTGTGGACAAAAAAATCTGTGTTTACAAATTTTTGGCACCCCCAGTAAAGCCATCTCTACCTCTCATCTTTTTCATTCATCAAGATTGAAATATCAAACGATTGCCAACATGATTGTGTCATTGGAAATTACTACCTTAAATTCCTCAAGTATTGGAGCAAAAATTATTGGCGTCATCATAAGAATTATGTCCAAGAAGTTGCAATCATCTTCGAATGTGACTCATTTGTTTGTTGTTGAAAAGGTGATGCCGCATTTTATTGATATGAATAAAGATGGTGGAAACTTAAAAGAAGAATTTGCATCATCTACTCCTCACTTAACGTCAAATTTCTCGAGCATGGCGATGGTGATAGTGATAAGTACTACAACTTTGAAGGAATAAATTGCAAATTTGACTAGGGCTATTGAAGGACTTATGGAGCATGTCAAAAAGTGAGACTTTCAAATATCCAAATTAATGAGCAAAGTGGACAATCTTAATGCCAACTGCATGGCGGAGAAACAAATTGAGGCTTGTAAGTATTAAATGCTTGCAGGACATAGAGTTTGGGTTAAAGGACATAGGCTATGTTTGGTTACATTCTCCCAAAACAAAATTGTTCTGGGAGATTGTAACCAAACATGTGCTTTTCTTTTCTTCCAAAATAAATTTTTAAAATAACCAAATTATCCTTGTAATTTAACTAACAAATGATCAAAAATTTCATATTCTTTACATCACAATCATTACCAATTACATATATATTTACATATCATAGTATTTTATTATTATATCATAATAAAAAAATACTATTAAAATCTATTTACACATTCAAAACCCAACAAAAAAGTATTGATTTGATTGCTACAATAGAATTTATCCCTTCTCAAAATAATAAAAATGCATTAATTTGACTGTTATAGTAAAATTTGTCTTTTTTCAAAATATAAACATATCAAATTATCCCAAAATAATTTTTTTACTGTTCCCAAATCATAAACAAATATACATCACATTTTCTAATACAAATTTTACATTCCTCAATCCTACTCCCAAAACTCATTCTCCCAAAATATATAATCCAAAATATATAATTTGTAAACAAACATTATCATAGAGTTTATAAGTGGGCTTCAATCTAGGGTGGTATTTGTGAGTCTTTCACTTATGAAAAAATAATACTGGACCACTCATATCTTGATATCAAGATTTATGTGAGTAATTGTAATTATATGATTGAATCATGATTTTGCAACAATGGTATCAAAGCTAATAGGGCTCAATCTCACACCTTTAATTGACCAAATAGAATTCATAATATGATGAAATAGTGGAATACATGAGTTCGCAATTCAACAAATCCTTCAATTGGTTGATAAATTGGATAATTAGTGTCTTTTGCCACTTGCAATCTATTCCCAAAGTACTTTTCCATAATTATGCTATTTTATAATCTCCAAAAGTATAGAAATGAGGGTTGAGAATTAAATTTATTTTATTTGTAAAGGTGAATTGCATCCTTATCCCCATGAGATTTGACGTAATTACCAAAAAACTCTTGTTATTTTGAAAATTACATTTACTCTCCTAAGCTTTCAAACTAAAATGTAATGCTAATAGAAAGTATAAAATGACCAAAATGCCCTTTCATTAAAATTTAAAAAAAATGAAAAAACTAATACAAATATCAAAAGATAGAAATACCCTTGGACCTATTTGTAATATTTTTGAATTTATGAGGGTTTATTTGATATATTTTTATCACTTTCAATTTTTTAAAAAATTTAAATTTATAAGTAAAAAATGCAAATTTAGTCCTATATTTTGAACTTACTAGCAAAGTGGAACTTCAATTTTTCGGGTTGCAAAATTGGTACACCCACTTTTAAAATTTTGGCAATTTGAAGACAAATTAAGCTTGAATTCAATTTTCCTTCAGCTTGGTCTTGTGTGGCATACTATAGGACACCACATGGCACCTTGTTAGCAAACTCCTCCTTTAACGGCTTGTGTGGCTGTTGATGTGGTATACATAATTGCCACCTCAACAAAGTAAAATAAAAAACTTAAGTAAAAAATGAAATAATTTTTTAAAGATATATGTACACAAAAATATTTTATATACAAGCATATACATAAATAGACTATATGTATGTGTGTGTATACAGCTATCTCGCCCACCACCCTACCGCCAAGCACCCCCTCACCCTTTGGCACAATGATAGTCGATAATTGTCGCTACATGCGATCTTGCAGGCTAGCCGATGGCAAGGCAACTACCATTATGGCTAACAACCATATTGCTTTTGGGGAGGCAAGAATCGGGGTTGACGCCACCATGGCCATGGTTACCAAATCACCATATGGAAAATGAAATTGTGGGAAAGGGCTGCTGATGCCATGGCCACAATGGCCGAATTGGGGAGTGGCGTGGTGGGTGGGTATAGGAAAAGGAAAGGGAAAGGGGGAGGGATGGGGTGGGGTGGGGTTTGAGGGGAATTCTTTTTTTTTTTTAATTCATAAATAAAACTAATTAAATTGTAAATATGTTTATAATTTTAATATTATTAAGTATATAATTAAAATTATAATTTTAGATGATAGATTTAAATTTTTATCTTTTTAATTTTTAGTTTACTCTATTTTTAATTAATAAAAATGTTAAATATTTTTAGATGTCACTATTTTTTTAAATTTTAAAAGTTATTAAAAATATATTATCATGATAGATTTAATTTATTTTAATTTTTTTACTTATTTTAAATTTTAGTTAAATTGAATTGAATTAAATTAAAATATTATATATATATATATATATTAGTGTTTTAATATTATTAGATTAGTTTAATAATATTGATGCTGCACAGAGCTTATCGGTCCGGAACTCCGATGGATTTTAATATTTTTGGGCTTGAGATCTGCAACTAAGAACAAACGTGAACTAGTCGAGGTGCCCCGGCTAAGGCACTCCGACGCTCAAGTCAAATTTTCAGTAGAATGGAGAGTATAGAGTAAGTATGTAATGAATAGTATAATTGCATTACCTTGAGCGTGGTGGTGCTTGTAGAATTTATAATCTGATGAGGGTGTGATTTTACCCAAGTACCCTTATCAGGTGTACCTGGGTTTTTCCCATGACCGGGGTTTGATAGTCATTTTCTGCCCAGATCTTTGGGCTGTGCCAGGTGGCGCAATCTCCTATTTTTCTGGATAGTCATATCAGTAGGAGCGCGCCTCTGCCAAAGTTGTTGGCAGGGTTGTTAGAGTTGTTGGAAGCGGTTACATCCATTGGTAGCAGTCACATCCACTGCCGCGTATAATCATTGCTGAAAGGTTCAACTTGTCCCACTTGCAACCGGAGGTCGATTCATGTCAATCAGACTTGGATGATAAGAGTTTAGAAGCGGCGCTCAAGTCGATACGGGTCGACCGTGGGGCTTACCATACGGGGTCGATACTAGTCGACCAGGCTGACTTGCCTTTGGGCTTCATGGGCTGTCTCTTCTGAATCTGGGCCTGTTGGGCCTACTGGATTATACCGTATCACGTTGGGCCTCGTGGGTTGTCTCATTTGTAGAAGGGCCTATTGGGCCTGTTGAGCTATCCCATATCAAATATAAAGTTATATTTAACATAATTTAATATCTCATATTTTACTAATATAAATTTAATTAAATTATTTTAGATGTGCTTATTATTTTTAATATTATTGAATATATCATTTCAATTATTAAAATTATATGTTCCAAGATTATATATTTGATTTATATTTTAATTTTTCTTATTAAATTCAACTAAATATAATTAAATTATCTTAAATACATTTACAATTTTAAATTCACCTTGGATTCTTCTTTATTTTATTATATTTAAGACCTCCAAAAAAAATAATAACAAATACACCCTTAATCAATTAAAAATCTTACAATACCACCCTGAAGGTATTTTTGTCCACTAAAAAAGTCAAACTAGGTCAAAAATGAAGTCAGTGACCCTAAGGGCACTTGGAATTTCACCCTAATTTTTTAACGGCGGTTGGTCAATACCCTAACGTTGACTAACAATTGGGTTGAAATGTTGGTTGGCGACAAAGTTTAGGGGGTAAATGTAATTTTCAAAACAACAATAATTTTTTGGAAATTATGCCAAATCTCAGGGGAGGTGGATGTAATTGACCCTATTTGTAATCCAATCAAATTCCAAAGATTTTGATATAATGTGAAATTGCTCTATATTATGGCGTTCAATGTTGAATTGTATGTCCAGTCATAATTTACTTAATTAGGGTCATCAATAATTGAATTTTGTTGGAAATAGTTTATGCTTGCTTTGAAACCCTCACAAGGGAAAATGTGTTTGAGTTTGATCTTTGTTTTTAACAAACTATACCTCAAAGGTTCAAGTCACACATGAATAGGGCTAGAGCAGCATAATGTAAAATTGGTTTGACTAGCAGAGTCTAATTCTAATAAATTGCTATATATAATTGAACTAAAATGCATGAAAAGTTATATGATTTTTTTTTTGAAGTAGTAGCTCCTTACAATTTGTAATTTTTAATGGCTAGATTCATACAAGATTGATGTCATTAATTATTCAAATATAAAGGAAAGAATTTATCTAATGCTTTGTGCTAGTAGATAAAGCTATATTAAGATAGTCATTCACAAGTTTAATTGAATATTTTGATCTTGTATTTTTTATCCAATTTTCTTTCACATAGATAGATATTGCACATGTTCAAATTATTTGCTTATGGACTTACATGTCTTTTATTTTGGATTTTTGTAATTTTTATTATGTTCTTTACCTTAGTTGAAGGTGATTAGTAGTCCTATTGGCATAGGACAAAGCTAAATTTAAAGGGGTTATGACCCTAGGGGTCAATAGGGTTTGTTTATAGTGCTTCTTACAAGCATGGGAGCTTGGTCTTAAAGCAAGTAAACATATCTTTATAAGATAATGTGAGCATTCAAAGGTATATTTTATGTATGGTGAACACCTTGACGGAGGAATGATTGAGATTAGTCCCGTGACATAGATTTCTTTGAGAAGGATTTCCTAACTATAAGAGAAACAAAAGGCAATCTTGAATTATATAAATTATGCGATCCTCAAGGAGGCACATCTATCTCTAGCAATGGTGAGGGTTTGCAATCTAATCTAGTAATGAATAGAGATGATGAAAGTGACCCTATAGCCACTGAGAGTGTTCTATTTGAATAAGTCTCCTAAAATCCATAACTAAGGAAGAAGCAAACATGGAGCAATATCCCATCGATAATATGAAATCAAAGGGGAATCTTTCATGAGTGCTTCTGTGGATATTGATGATGCAACTACTTATAATGAAGTTGTAACTTTTCTATTTGTAAAAGAGTGGATAACTCTTATGGAAGAAGAGATGAGCTTAATGGCTAAAAAGCATGTATGGAAACTGGTTGATCTTTCAGCTAGATGTAAAATCATTAGGCACAATGGTTTCTATAGGTCAAGTAATATGTAAATGATCGATCAATAAGTACAAAGCTCAAATTATGGTGAAAGGTTATACCCAAAAGGAGAGGATAGACTATGAAGAGACATTCTTCCCAATGGTGAGATTTGCCTCTGTCTGCCCAATTATAGGCATAGTTGCCCACTTAAATGTGAAATTATTGCAAATAGATGTTAAGACAACATTTTTCAATGGAGAACTAGATGAGGAGATCTATATGGATCAAGGAAATGAGATAAGAGCACAAAGTCTGCCACTTAAAATTTTCCATCTATGGCCTAATATAATCTAGTCAATAGAACCATTCATTTCACCGAGTTATCATATTGATATGCTTCATGATGATTAGAAAAGACACTTTATGTATGTCTAGAGAAACGGGAAGATTTTTTGATAATCTCATTGTATGTGGATGATATTTTGTTAGTTGGAAATGACATAAAGTTGATTATCACCACTCAAAAGTAGTTGTCCTTCTTATTTGAAATGAAAGACATAAGAGAAGTTGAATACATACTTGGTGTTAAGATATATCAAGATTGTTTTAGAAAATAATTTAATCTTTCTTAAGAGACTTTCCTTAAAAAGATTATAAAATGATTTCATATGCATAATACTAACCCAGTAGACACAGCCATGGACAAAAGTTGTATTCTTAGCAAAAAAATATATCTGAAGATAAATAAAGAAAAGAAGTGCATGGCTAAGGTTCCATATGTAAACGCAGTAGTATAGTCGATTAAACCTATGCTTTGCAGTTAGATGGTGAGTAAATATCAAAGTAATCCTAAACTTAACCATTAGGCAATAGTTGAAAGGATACTTAGATATTGTAAGAAATAAATAATCTCACATTGTGCTACCATGGAGGTAGTTTAAGATTGATTGGATATAATGATGCCAATGGATCACTAGAGAGAGATAAATGCAAATTCACATAGAGATATGCATTCTTGTTGGGAAGTGTTGCTATAACTTGGTGTAGCAAGAAGCAACGTTGCAACTCTTTGTCCATAATGGGGCAGCATATTTTACTTGTGCATCAATAATTTAAAAGGCTATCGTTGAGGAGATTTCTTCAAAGTTTGGGCATTTTAGCACATGCTAGCGATGTAGTTGTTATCTATTGTGATAACACAACTATTTTGGCGTATGCTAAGGACCCCAAGTACTATGGAAGAACCAAGCATATAGATGATGTCACTTTATTTGAGACAACATTGCATAAGAACAAGTAGTTCTCAAGTACATTCCTAATAGTGATCTATTTGTTGATCCATTTACCAAGCCTTTACATAGAGATGTGTTCCAAAGGTATGTTAGTGGTATGGGACTTCATAAGATTTAATTATTGGCTTGTATGAACCTTTTTTATGATTAATGGAATTATGATATTTTTTATTCATATGTTAGTATGTGTCACCAAGCTTTGATTGACCCACTCACATAGATAATCACCCTGGTTCTTTGAGAGTAGGATAAGACTTTTAGATCATTTATGCATTATTGAGATGTATACAAATGATTGCTTTTGCTTTTTTGAAAACAAGAAAGGTTATAATGCAACTTAAAGTTGCCCTAACTTGGAGGTTAAGATGAGATCATATTTGATCAAGCATGAAATATGTCCAACTTTATAAAAGACTATATGTAGCTAAATGTGCAAAATATTAGGAAACATTTTGGGAATGACTGTCTAATGTTAACGATATAGATTAGATGCTGGAATAGCTACTAGATTAAGGTTTGTATGATGTTAAGAGCATGACATGTCCAAATTGAGTGGGAACTCCATCATAATATTCATACAACATGTGCTATGCGACAACCTCTGAGGAGAGTGACTAAATGGATCCATGTTTTGCCACTCTGTGAGATTTTATGGTTCATTATACCCTTTGGGACTCTAGATCATGCAACAAAGTGTATGTTTGATGATGCTACTTTAGCATGCATCTGATGGTTATGATTAATATGGTCTGTCAGAGCATGACTAGGAAAGTTATCAAGACCAAGCAAATTAGCATAAAGGGCTGAGGAAAAACTCATTAGTAATGCATGCTTGTTCTATGGCTCATAGGCCGGTCGACCAACTAAGTGAAAAGTGTTTAGCATATTCATGAGTATAGATACATATCAAAAAGAGTGAAGCATGCTTTATCGATGGACCAGAAGTGCCTGATCTAGTGCAGCTACATAGTTTGAGGTGCATGGCGAGTTTTGAATTGTAGGGTTATATTAGTTTGGTGATGGTTTAATATAACTCTCTTTTATCTTTTCTTACTTGGTCACACACCTTATTCTCTGTATAAAAGAAAAGATACAAGATCAAGAAAGATTATGTGTTCAATATGATTAAGT
Organism: Jacaranda copaia; assembly: GCA_014898725.1. NCBI lineage: Eukaryota > Viridiplantae > Streptophyta > Magnoliopsida > Lamiales > Bignoniaceae > Jacaranda > Jacaranda copaia. Next base: position 575,674 of record JACGDI010005453.1, on the reverse strand, counting down.
CAAACATATATATGTTATGAATAGGGTTAGGTTTTGGACTCTTGATCCAATAGACATTCATATTTGAATAAGATATTATCTATATCTAGAAGGAATCACAGTTCTTAATAGATTATAACTCTTCCTTGTGAAGAGATGTGGATAGATAATACTTATTCATATCTACGAGGGTAACTCTTCTTATGTGAAATAGACATTATATGTATCTCCTTTGATAGTTCTTGTCGAATTAGACTCTCGGAAGACCTTTTTATAAATAGGTCCCCTTCCTAGGATTTTAGAATACACAACTTGAGTATTCGCTTTTAAAATACTCTCTTAAATTTATAGTTCTTTTTCTCAGTCTTTCTTACAGCATCACAAAATAGTCTTCTAAGGGTTTAAAATGTGTAAGCTTGTGGAAGTTCTGGTAGAAATCCTATGGGATGAGAAGAAAAAATTGACAGAAAGCTATTCAAGTTAAAAGGACGTAGAGTTTTGACATATCTAGGTCTTGCAGGTGAGCTTGGATCTAAGGTGGTATTTGTGAGTCTTTCACTAATCAAAAGATAACGCTAGACTACTAAAATCTTGATATCATGATTTATGTGATTAATAGTAATTATATGATTGAATTATAATTTTTACATATAACTCTTTGTAAAGGGTTAAAGCTTCAATTTCCTTAATTGCAATAAATCCTTGCAAGCCCTATCTCAACTAAATAAGGAAGGATTCGCCCTGTGGTGATGTTAGCTTTGAGTTGCTCCCTGACATCTTCATAATAGGAAGAGAGTTGGTCCTACAAAACCTTGTCCAGGCCCTAAACAGGATCACAGTCATGAGAATAGCCCTATTGTTGTAATAGAGAAGTCTTCTCTTTACTGATAATAGGACATCTCTATCTCTTTCAATCTATTATATCTAAGTTACTACTAGAAAGTTCTCTTAGTCAATTCACCAATTTATTCTTCCATTTTTCATCATAATCTAGGCATTTTTGGTCATTGGTCATTGGGTTCAAGGTTTGCCAAACATTAGCTAAGTTCTGCTCTTCTCAAGATTTATAACAACAAGTTTTGAGATTAGGTCTAATGCTTATAATCAACAGGGCTCCAGTTTGACACTTGTAATCAATGAACTTCCAAATGTTTCTAACTAACAAGTTTTAGGTTTAGTGTTTGTAATTAATAAGCCTCTCAACACGTATAATCTACAAGTTTGGAATCCTTGTAATCAGCATATTTTGTAACACTTACAAGTAACTTTTAGGTTTTTCCCTATTTAATACATCAAGTTTAAAAATTGTAATCAACAAGCTTTAGGTTTTACTCATTTTATTAACAAGCTTCTCATTGTAATCTACAAGTTCTATAGTCAATGGACCTGATTTAGTGAAATATAGGGGGAATGCAGTAGTTGTCTCTTTGGATTCAAATTTGGGCTTCTTAGGAGTGTCGTTCTCATCCTTCTTATATTCCCTCTTTTCTCCTATATCACATGTCTTCATCTTTCACTCTTTATCCATATTTCACTATTTGTATGCACAAGCCAAAAGTACATCAAAATCCTTGATTGAATTGTTTTAGGAGACTTGAATAAATTGGTTGGCTAACACCTCCTACATAGTTGAAGGTACTTCTAAAGTAGCAATGATGGCAAATTAGTGAGAGAATGCCGAGTTGAATCCCTCAAACATGTAGATTGAATTGAGTTAAAGATGGTTGAACCATTGTTGGTAGGCTTTGTCAAAGTAATTAGAAATACTCTACATGCTATGCTATTCGAATCCTTTTTCTGAATTTTGAATTGACATAATGCTCTCACGGGTCAATATTTCCATTATACTCAAAGCTAAGCACCTTAAAATTTATTGGCAATTCACTGATCAATGCTCCTTCCCTAAATAGGTCTCCCCATCTTGCATGTAGGGCCCATCATGCCATTTGCCTCTACATCTTTTTTATCTCTCTATGGAGATCTTTACCTTTTTCCATCAAGTCCAATTGTGACCTTAGCTTGTTTCTTCTATGCTACATGAAGGTCTAGCTCTCTAACCTCATGTGGTAGTTCTTTGAGGCGGCTTTTCTCCACCCAAGCATCTTCCTTCGTATAATTTATGTATTCTAGCAACAATGGGGGAATAGACACAAGTTGAGTCATCTCTCTCTTTTGATAGATAGCCTCCAAGACCACCCTGATTAGTTGTGATAATTTCTCTATAGTTAGTCGACCTTGTCTAACAGATGTATGCCCTTCCGATGGTGCTGTTGGTGGGGTGTATTTCCTAGCCTTTGAGAAAGATACGCCAGTATGATAGGTACCAATTCTTTTTCCCCTTGGACATCTTATGGCATGTTCTCTCTCTCGGCCATAGATGATGACTTGATTATTTTTCCCACATAAAACTCTAATTTGTTTCAAAGCAAATTCGTAAGAACAAACAAGGAGATCCTCCAAGATTATAGCCTTAAAACTCTCTTAAATACTGTACTATTTTGATTTTACATAATGAAAACTCTTTGATACTTTAAATGTATCAAAGAGTTTTAGATGGTAAGGTGCTAGGATTTTAGCTAGCAAAAACTCTTTGATACATTATTAAGAATCGATCTACAACAGAAATCTGAGAGGAGAAATGCATTTGATACCTTAAACTTTCTAGGAGCCTTATCATTATACACTGCCGAAAGGAGCTTCAATACGTTAGCATTAGCTCTTTCTTGGTCCTAGTAGGATTCAGACTCTCCAATGACGAGCTCTTCTGAATCTCTTTAGAATCCTTTATCCTTTGAATTTTCTTGAGTGGAAATTAGTTATTGTAAAAATAGGTTGTTTTTTGGAGGCCTCAGGCCCATTTGAGGGCTTGTCACGTGTTTAGGACAACTTAGGCCCCCTTCAACTTAGCACAACATATAGGGTGAATTATTACTATCATTAAGGACAATAAAGTACCGCACGCTAATTAAAAAAAATCCAAAGCGAGTTGTAAAAGTAAGTTTTAATTAATTAAGAATATGATTTGCAATTACCAAGACGCCAATCTTAAAGAAAAAGTACATTTATTTTGATGCTTTTCATTTTTATTCTTAAAAATATTGATTTCCTACTTAGCTGTCGTTCTTTTAGTATTTAATATTTATAAATTAGCATGTCACATTATGTGGGAAAAAAAAGTGTAATTCACCTTTTACTATATTGGTTAAATTTTGATTACTTAAAAAAATCATAATTGAAAATTGAAATAAGTATTTTTCTTCTTTCCATATAACAACATATGAGTGGTAGTAGTGCAATATACAAGAAATCAAAGAATTGATGAAATAATAAAATACTAGATTAATTGCATAATTTTGTTCACTGAAGCTTGGATGATCTTATGGCATTTCAAAATATGATAAAAATTAAAATTATTAATTTAGTATTACCACCATATTCGTTTGTTGTTTGTCAGTCATTAAGGACTTGTTTACTTTAGATGATGGGTTAGAGTCAAGCTCATCATCTAACAATATGCATTTTTTTTTTACTTTAATAAATGATGACTCGATAGATAATTCACGGTCGCCATTATAGTTGGACTTTAACGGATTTGTCATTCCAGCAGCACAGGCAAGTGATAAACTCATCCAGCATGTTAGACTGGAAAGGATGGCAATGAAATTTTCGTGGTTATCCTCTAGCTAATGGAAATAATTACATTAGTGGTTAATGGTACAAACGAGTCGAGCTAAACCTGAATATAATAAGCTCAAACTCGATAAAACTTGTCACAAATTAGAAGAAAAACTTGATTTATATAAGTTTAAATGAATTCGAGGTCGTATAAGTTTGGATTTAGTTCGAGTTTATTTAAATTCAAAATAAAATCTATAATTATAAACTTTTCAAAAAAAATTATTATTTTCTTAAAAATAGCAAACAAATATTATTATTATTTACTTTTCTTTACGAACCGTATCATATATAATTATATATAAAATATAAAAAAATTTGTTTAAATTTATAAATTTTTCGAGTCGAATATTACTAAACATGACTCTACTCATTTAACTAATGAACTCGAACTACTCACAAATTATCTCATTTCATTTATATTTCTAAATAGTAGCCCCATAGAAAATATTCTTTTTCTTCTGCTTTTATTACTGCGGCCTCTTGCATTTGCGTGCCAAACTCCGACGCCGTTTATTTGGTTATTATTTTTTCAATGTATACGATTGATGGGGCGCCTTATATAATTTGGTTTGAACATTAGAATATTAGTGCCGGCCTTTGCCCTTCGAACGTAGCTTCCCTATTTATTTTTGAAAAAAATATTTGGTGCCTAGTGGGCAACGTTTTTCTGAATTCTGAGTTGATAAGATTAATCGACTTTCATTCCATCTGAATTGGCTAGGGAGACGCTTGTTCATTCTTGAAAAGATTGTCAGACACAACATCAGCGAAAATCTAAATTAGAAAATATGCAGAATTCACTACAGTAAAATGGTACATTAGAGGCATTAAAAAGTGCCACTTATAAAGTATTATAGTGACATTTTTACGTATAATGGCACTTTTTAAAAATACCATCTAGGTAGGTGTAGCTAAAGATAAAAAATGTCGCTATTTTAGCATTTTGTGGCATTAAGAAAATGCAACAAGAAATAGAATAAATGACGTATTGAAATGTCACAAGAAATGCATTAACTGACGTATCTAAATGCTACAATTTATTTAAAAAATGGCAAACTAACATGTCACAAGATTTGCATATAGTAACATATTAAAATGCCACAAAAATTTTATGAAATAACATTATAACATGCCATAAAAAATGTAATAAATAACATAGTAAAATGTCATGAAAGGTTCCTTTTAGTGTCATATTCTCATGCCACCATAATTATAGTAAATGATGTATTAAAATGTCACAAAAGGATTTTTTAAATGACATATTAATGTGCCACAAAATAGTACATTAGTGGCATCTTAAAATGCTATAAAATTTAATTTTGTTGGCGCTTTAAAATAACACAAAATACATAAATTATTGCATTTAAAAATGTCATAAAAAAGTACTTTTTGTGGTAGTTCAACGTGTCTTTTATTTTTTTTTCTTTATAATATAGTGACCTTACAAATGTCACAAAAGAATTATTTACTGACATTTCAAAATATCATATAAATCATTAATTTGACATTTCAATGTGTCACCATAATCATAACTATAAATGTACATTAGAATCTTATATTGCTCATTTTAATCACTAATCGTATCAATCTAGTTATACGCAAATATTTACAATAAACAATCATAATAATTGATTTTCCTTCATTTAAATAAAAATGAGCTTCTTAAAAACATCACTTATCAAACCCATGTTCCGAATGAGTAAACAAACAAAATTATAAGGAGCTCTTTCAGAAAGATAGAATACTAATGTATGTTTACAAATTTGTAGAAAGCATCTAAATCAAAAATAAAGTGTGGCAATTTAAGGCTTGAAGTGATATATCTTCTAAAAGTATTTGAATCATCCATAAAGTCGAGCATCTACATCCTTTGAAATCTGCACAAGTACGACAAAGAATATAAAAAAGTAATCATTATCATATACAATTAAAATAACTAAAAATAAAAATAATTTGCTATTCATTAAAAAAAAAGTGTAAAATTAAAAATGATCTAAAATATAAAGTACATGTATTTGTATTCATAACACGATCAACATCCAGTTCCATTTCTAATTCATATCTTGCATTCTCATTTAAGTGAAATTCCATGTAGTTCAACATCTTGCATTCTCATTTATGAATAAGGAGGTCAGATGTAAGTTTTTTACCTTGGAATTTTGTTGAAATCAATCGTAGTTGAAGCTTGTTAAAGCAGATTGGAGGAAAGAATAAATTAAAAAAATAAAAACTAATAACATAACTATGAAATGACAATACCATACCTTTAGGAAATAAACTAATGCACGACAAGTGTGAGGGTGAAACAAAAACCCAATAATTTTCTTAAAAAGCCCTCAATATGCTTTCCCTCCAATTTTTTTGTCACCCTCTAATAATTTGATTGATCCCCCTCTAATATTTTTCAATGATTAGAGAATTATTCATATTACCATGCTTGATGATTGAATTTTAAGGAAAGATAGATCTAGTACTTATTAATTGATTTGTACTAATATGCTTTAGAAAGCATCAAATGAAATGTTGGCATGTAATTCGCACTATTGCACAAAATTAATGATCAAATTGTTTAGATTTTTCAATTATAAACAAAATTAATAAAAGATAAAAAAAAAGGAAAAGGAAACAGATGCTGTGGGTTTGGGTCAGAATGTGTGGTAAGAAATGGTGTTAGTGCTTATCTTTTCTTTATTGCTTTTTGACTTTTCTCTTTTCAATTTACATTTCCTTTTTCTTTTTTACCATTATATTATAATCTAATTAAAATTTATCTAAATAATTTAAATAAATTATTAAAATTTATTTGAGATTAAATGGTGAAAGGAAGTAAATAAACAATTGGCTTTTAGTAATTTTAAATGTTCAACTAGTGAGTGTGACAAATATTAAATATAAAGATTAAATAGGACTCAATATTTATTTATTTGTATTGAGAATATATTTTCTTAGTTATTAACTGTTTGTTTACTTCGAATTATTTTATAAAATAATACATTTAAAATTCAAATAAACTAAAAATAAAGATGGAAGAAATAATATAATTGGAGATCTATAGAGAAAACAAAAGGAGTAAAATTATAATGTACAGGTGAAGAGAAAAAATTGACAAATATGTTTAATTTTGATACTTTTCAAAAATTTGAAAACAAAATTAGTGGCACTCATTAAGTATATTTATTTAAATTTATTAAATTTATCAAACTAAACTATAAAATGAAATAATATTATTTTCACTAAATATTTTGTATATATATTTTTTCAATGTAGTAGTATTTGAAAGCAATTAGTGACACTGGCTAAATGCTTTTAAAATATATTATGCTGTCTTTTTTAATTAAATATCACTATTATATGTGTCACTTATTAAATAAATGTCATTGAACATTATCGTATAGTGATATTTTTATAACTATCCCTATATAGTTTTTCTATGCCATTGGGTTACAAATGCCAGTATTAAGTTAATGCTATTAATACTTCATGATATTTTTTGAAGTGACACTAAAAGTAACTATAAGTGGCATTTTTATAACTATCACTACACAATTTTTTTGTGTCACTAGGTTATAAATGCCATTATTAAGTTAATGTTACTAATACTTCATGACATTTTTTTTAAGTGACACTAAAAGTAAATATAAATGCCATTCTTTCTCAAGAAAAAAAGTGGCACTACTTACATGTCTTTAAATTATATGTATGCTAACGTCTCCAATCAAGTGTCGTAATTTTATTTATCTTTTATTAATAAATTATTTGTCTTTTATTAATGAAATGCCACTAAATATTATATCATTGTATAATTTTTTACGACTATCATTATATTATATTTTTTATAATATTAAAATATAAAATGCACCTAACTAAATGTCACCAAATAACACTTTTGTTGTAGTGATGGTAAGAGATTCGAATACAAAAAGTAATATTACATTGTCCACAGGCTGTGATACTAATGCTACAAGACCTGTGATATGTGCTAAGAAGACTTGAATTATATAGATATATATATATAAAATTATTTTTATGTGAAAGGTTATTTTGATCATTTTATACTTTATTTAAATAATTTTATTCACATAAGTAAACATTTGTTTAAAATATTCCTATCATCCTTCATTTTGTCCCACATAATAAATATAATATATTCTAAATTAAAAATTCTAATCCTTTTTATCATCCAAAAAGTATCTTATCATTCAACTTTTCATCGATAAATTAATGAATATGTATTAAAAAACGAGTTTGAAAGTAAGGCCAATGGTGCTAGGAAGGAAATGCAGACGTGTCTTATGAACATTTTATGTTTAACTTAGAATTTATAGATTGGAGTTGTTTACAGCATTTATTATATATAACACTCGCCAATTGTCACCATTAAGACTGTTAATGAATCAAACTTTTATCAAACAATTCTAGATTTGAATTCGAATAGTATATTTGAATTCAAAATTTAACGAATTCGAATTCGAGTATGGTATAATATTTGATATATAATCGAATCCAACAATATTTGAGTTCGATATTCAATAAAACATTCGAATATATTTTATTATTTATTATATATATTATTATATATTACTATTTTAATTTCTCAAAACTTAAATTCAACTATTATATGTATTTGATATTTGCTTTTTGGGAAAATCAAGTATTTTTATTTTGTGACCATAATAAATGGTGAAAAATAAATAAAAAATTCAAAATTCAAGTAAAAAATTAAGTTAATCGAATATTCGAATCAAATCCGAATATATTGAATAGTTACTTGAATCGAATTTGAGCCCAATTTAAAATTTGAATTAAATTTGAAAACGAATACAAATACGAGTAAAATAAATCGAATCCAATCTGAGATCCGAATCTCAGATATTCAATTCGATTCAATTCGTTAACAGTCTCAATCCCTATGTCATTCACAACATGAAGAAAATAATACTAAATCTTTTTATGAATATGATTTAACGTACAAAGTGGAAAGTTTTTGATTGTGAGGCCAAACATCAATTAGTAGGCAATAAAAAGTTGACAAATGTTTTTTTTTAAAAAAAAGATATATTATATTGTTAAATATGACAATCAAATTTGTTCATTTATTATGTGTTGCATGACCGCGATGCTGTTGAAACACATTATTTGTTAAAAGATATTTAATATAGTTTTCAATTATTTAAAGCTCTTTTAATTGTTTTGCAATTATTTACAACAAGTAAATAATAGATGGATTTATTGTTGAATGTGAAAATTTATTTTTTTAAAAAAATTGTTAGCTATGGAAGAGAAATTATTGTGTGAAAAAAAATCGGTATTTTCAGGAAATAAAAAACAGAATCAGTAACATAAATATGATTTGCATTAAAATTGACATTTTAATAATTTAGAAAATTTAGTTTGAATTTGTTCTGAATTGATTAGAAGTATTATGTCTTTGTAATTTTGAAACTCCTACTTACTCCCTTAACTATAATTTTCCCAAAAACCCGACGAAAGAAACAACGCATCTCTTCTTTCAATGAAAAGAATTGCTCAAGTGATCACATGTTATCGCAAGACATGAGATGGCCTCATTTATATATTTCCATCCCCACCACTTAGTCATAACGCTTTACCCCGAATGCTACTAATGCACCACCTCCTAAATTAAATTAAATTAAATTAAATTGACAGATCTCTACTGGAATTGAAAATTCGAATATATATATATATATATATATGTATGTATATTCTGTTCAAAATTCTGCCCAAGATTTATTTGGGACCATACGTTCGATTTTGTTTCCCTTATGAAACTAAGGAATAAATTTTCAGGTTAATTGGAGTGAAAATATATTTTAAAGAACTTTATAATATTTTGTAAATAATTATAACTTATTATTCAGTAAATGTGCTCGTTAAAGTTGGTCAAGTTGCTTTAATTGTATGGAAAGAGAGATCCCGGACCATCTGTTGTTGTCAACATGGCCCGGCCCCTCAAATGCAAATAACTAAAAGTAATGAATTTGAGTCGATCATTAGAGCCTTTTGATTTTGATATCCAATGCATGTGCTGAGTCAAGTCTTCGTCCAAATTCCAAGAGCTCAAATATTTTCCTTTGGATTTTTTTTTTTAAAAAAAATTTATTTTTTATTCCAACTTATTGAATACTTGCCAAGTATATTTGATTTTAAATTAATTATTTTTATAAGCTTAATATATATTTACGATATGCAATAGGAGATGAAGTATAAAATGAAATAGATGATTCAAATTGAAAAAAAAAAATTCTGAATGAATAAAGTACTATAATATCACGAAACAAGCACATTGTAACAAAATATCAAGCCTTCATATCAATCAATATAGAATAAGTATATATATCTATATATAACCTATCAAAAAAACAGAATAATTATATATATACATATAAGTGGAGAGATAATTAAGTTTAGGGTAGGGTATACAGAAATGATAGGATTCCTATTCACATTACATCCCTTACACTCCCATCAAATTAAATGTGAGGAACACAGCCGGTTTATTCCGTACGTTGAAATCGGGTTTTGAGCAATGGTTTGGTGAGAAAATATGCTACTTGATCATAGGAACTTATCTATCCACCAACAAGAAACTTCTCACAAACTTTATCTCGGATAGAGTGGAAGTTAATTTCCACATGCTATTATGCGAATGAAACATTAGATTACCATATTTCATACCTCGTACTCAAACTTCATCTCACTTTATTCCTTCTACTTTTAATTATATCACTTTGTCTTCTACTCTCAATTTTTCTTCGATTCTTCAACTCCATTAAAGTCTCTTCAATCTTTATTAAATTACCATATTGCACACTAAGACATATAAAATGTCCCTACCTCAACATATTTTTCTCCACAACTCTCCCAACTGCTGCTTCTTATACCAATCTATG
>JACGDI010005453.1:543554-562422 GCA_014898725.1 Jacaranda copaia | reverse complement strand
TCTAAAAGTCACTATCCCATCGAATCGCAACCTTGGCTGGTTTGGAGGAAAAAGTGCTAAAGAGAAGAGGAAATTGAGACTCAGAAATCAAATGGCACACAAAATTTTGGGCTTTATGAAATAAGGTAATTAATGTTAGTAATTCAATTAGTAATTGAGAGATAAAAATTCTTTTCCATAATCTATTAAAAAAATTCAATAATTTTTATTGTTATGTCAAATGCTCAAAACTCTTAATTGGATTTCTAATCCAATATTTTTGCAATTTTGTATTGGATATATACTCTTTTTCATGAAATATAAAAGAAATTCAATAATGTTGATTGTTAACCCATAATTGTGAGTGTAGTACCCTGTCCAGAAGGTGCCTGCTTCGGGCGGAGTGCAACCCCAATCAAATTTCAAAGCTAAATATGCACCTCCAAAATTCTCATCTTAAGTAATCCCATAATAATATGAAATAAATCAAATGCTCCAATCAAATCCTAAAATTTAATCTCCACGTGCATTTCTATAAGCTTAAAATTTTAAACAAGTTTCTGGCAACCCAAGATGATAAGCAAACTCAAGATTGAACCTAGTCATACTGAAAACAACAAGCAAAACTTGAGTTCCCATAACAATTTACAATCGTCAAAATCTCATGATTTAATCCATACACCAATGTCATTTGTCAGGATCTCTAACCTATTACACTATATGGTATAAAAAGGATAATAACTTGATGACAGACGCCTTCTTTACATTACAAACATGATATATATCACATCGTTACCATTAACATATATCCTAACAACATTAGTTATAGTATGAACAATGAGACCATGTTCATCATGCTTTCTATTCCTCAATTTGGGGCCAAGAACATAAATAACAACACAAAGAGAGTAATTCTGAATGACTTAGTGAGGTTATGCATAGTTAAAATGTAACGATTGAATACAATATATACATATAGTGCTTGCTTTGCATACGAACAACTGAAAGTGAAGGTCAAGATCAGCTAATCAAACAGGATGTTGAGTAGCAGATAGACTTCACTAAATCCAAGTGCAAGTGTTGAACACTGGTATTTAATGTACAACACATCATGATCTATCTCAACGCTATCCCATACCAGCGACGAGACATATCAAGTTATAAATACATTTCATTAAAAATCACATATCCTAAAACTCAAGGGCTGGATCAGTTTTAAAGAATTGTATGTATAAAATGTTTCATAAAAGACTCTAACTTCAAAGTTTTGGAATCTATTTAAATTCATAACCCGCTTATTCCCTCGATTGCTTTCTATCTCTGTCTTCGAACCAAAGTACTTAGATATACAATCTATTTTTCCTCGATCACCTAATTCATATTATCAATTTTTTTACACACTCAGCTCGTTTAGATAATTAAGGGTTTATTATTAATTTTCATTCACAAATGGGCTTTCTAAATATGCCACTTTAGTCAAATAAAATTAATTAAACATGTATCAATTTTATGCCAATATTTCCTTCTCTCATCAACAATATTTGATTTAGTATTCTAAGCTCATGACTAATAAATTTAGGCTACCCATATAAATTTCGCATATTTTCTTATTAATAATCAATCTCCATAACACTAAACAATTTAGGCTTTCTAATTACACCAATTAACACAATTAATGGCATTTAGGCTTTTACTAATGGTCCAAGTCTACCCATCACTTACAATCAAATTTTTATATCCAGTTATTTGGTCTATAACTATATATTTTGGTCCAAGTAACTCATACTCACGTTAAAATTAGCTAACAATTTAATTAGATTAAATTAGGAATTGATTAACCAATCAATCGCAATTTTTACCAAATTAACTAAGCTCAAGGTCAATTGATCACCTCGTCGGACTAGCTCATATGCATTTGGATCACTGCCCCAAAGAGACTAACCGTTGGCCATCGGGGCACCACTTTGCGCCACCACCTAAATTGGGTCCCACCACCAACATTTGATGCACCTTACTGTACTGATCAAAGTTCCCAAGTTAATTTATTAAGATTCCCTTAATCAATTGTCCAATTTACTAAAAAATAGTATAATGCCACCATTATCCATCCTCTCATCACTGCCTCGATTCCTCTTTCTTTGATGGTTCAATCATGCAATTTAAGCTACTAAGGAGTTCACCGTGCTAAACTTGTCATGATTCACAGGTTAGTTTTCCCTATCCACCACTCGCTGCCATTGAACCTCCACCTCCAAACCTTACCATTGTTGAGACCTAATTCCTAGCAATCTATAAGGTAGTTTGATGAGTTATTGGTATCAATGTATTCCCTTAGACGTGAGACACAAAATGGTGGGCTTAGCTTGGTGTTTTCCAGTCAATGATGAGGGTGGTATGGAGGAGGCGATGCTAGGCTACTGAGTGAAAATTAGACAAAGTATGGAAGGTCTTTTATACCATTGAGTTTTTTAGAATTTCAATTTGGCCCCAAAACTACTCCACTGTTTGATATTCGGTCCAAAACTTTTCCTAACACTTATATTCTGACCATCTAGCTTTTGAGTGCCTCACATTTGCCCCCTGATTTCTTAATTGACTCTTCTAACTTTTTTTTTTACTCTCATTGGCCCCTACTCAACTTTCAATTTGGGTAATTAATTTTTATTTTATTAATTTTCAATCCTTGTAATGTTTCAACACCACACTAAGGTCCTAGTCAATTTAAATACGAGGCCCACTTCAAGTGTGCTATTACTATTATTATTTTAAAATCTTAACGCTCTAATTTAATTTGTTAATTTTGAAATCTAACAAAAATTTCATGCCCATGGGTTGGGGTGTTACAGTGAGTTTTTGTTAGTGAAAGTGCAATTATAATTGAAAAATTATAGAACCATCTTCAAATTGAGGCATGGATATCTTGCTTTTTTTAAAGTGATTCAAGCCTATTGCAATAGAAATTTGTTACTGGTCAAACAATAATACTCTTGACTTTTCTCCTCTAAAATACAACATCTTGACAACATCGTATAACTTAAAAACTCTGCACAAGCTTTTAAGTTCAAAGCTCCACCACAAAGAATACCTTCCTTTAACTAGTATAACTCTCTTTTAGTGCGTGCAATATATTAGTTGTAAAAATTCTTGTAATTGACCAAAAGGAAGAAATGTCTCCTATTTATAAGTGTGGAGGACATCTGAAATATAAATGGGAAGCAATGGATAATTAAATTAGAGGTTACACATAGGAAGATGGAGGGTAGCAAGTAAATTGAGGAGTTAGTGGCATTAGGAAGACATGAAAATAGTGTTAGTGGCTACAAATTGAATTGAAAAACAATAAAGGGAAGACTCTTCACTACACAACTAAAGAATAATGAGGGACTCTTTGCTACTCAACTAATCTTCACTCTAATGTCATCGTTTTCTTATCATCAATGGAGTAATTTGTAAGGGCATATAGATCAATTTTAATATTAAAATGCATTACACCAATATTCTCCACTCATTTTAATATTTATCAATTAAAGGGAGGCTATTATGCATAATGAAGATGTGCTCTACTTTGAATCTCCACTTAGTAAAGCAACAACCTCTACTCTAGCGCCAATAGGGGTCTAATATTTGAACTATGACTACTTAAGAGAAATAAAGTATCATTGCCTACAAATGACAATCAAGGTGTTGACATAAGTTTTATTGGCCAGCACATTACGACCTTGTGTTATCTCTGATTTCATGAGTGTTTTTGAGAATAAGCCCAACTCTCATAGGAAGCTGCCTACTTCCACACTCACATAGATGAAATCTATCAAAGGTGTTCCTATGACTTTGACACTCCACTCGTAAGAGCTATAGATTTTCATTACGAGTTAATAAACTCATCTTCCTCATATTGTCATAGGATAAATGCACACGCATCATAAAGGTAAGGAAACAAATAAATATAATAGTGTATGTTATAACAAGTCATCACATGTTTTGTTTTTCCCATTGAACTTGATTATAGAATCTCTAGTCCCCAAGTTGGGTTTCCTCATGTATAACTTTATAGGCTTCAACTCTATCCCACTTGATATGTTCTAGAACCTGTCTCTTGTTAAGGCCTTAGTTAATGGATTTACAAAACTATCATAAGATTTCACATAATCAGCATTCATGATATCATTTGTTAAGTAAGATCTCATAGTATTGTATTTCCTCCTTATAGGTTTGGATTTATCATTATCGTAACAGTTTTGTACTATACAAATCGCAATGTGCTATCATAATCAATTAGTATTAGAGGAATTGTTTTTTCAAAATAGGGTATTTGGAGTGGTACATCTCTTAAACAATTGGCCTCTTCATTAGCTGAAGCTAAAGCAATAAGCTTAGACCCTATGGTAGATATACCAATAGTGGTTTGATTTTTTTTTTAATTATTTACAACAAATAACACCACCACCTAAAGTAAAAATATAACCAATGGTAGAATAGAAATCACCTGATAAAGTATTTCAATTTGCATCAGAAAAGCTTTCAAGTATAGCTAGATAAACAAACCATATATTTCTATACCAAGTAAATATCTCATAACTCTTGTTATAGTATGCCAATATTCAATACTTGGTTTGTTTGTAAACCTGCTAAGTACTCATACTGTATATACAGTATCACATTGAGTGCAATCAGTCGTGTGTCTCAAACTTCCAATTAAACTAGCATACTCCTGTTGATTTATCACATTATTATCACTTTTGTCAAGAAATAAGTGAACACTTGAATCAAAAGGAGTTAAAACATTCTTGCAATGAATAAAATTGTATTTTTTTAAAAATTTCTCAACACAAAGCGACTAGTCAATGAAAATACGATCACATGTTTTTGTAATTTTCATACCTAAAATGGGTTGCCTCACCAAGATCCTTCATGTCAAAGTGGATACTAAGCATGTTTTTAGTCTCTTTAATATCATGCAAATTAGAGCCAAAAATCAACAAATCATCAACATATAGGCAAGCAATAACATGTGAATTATTCCATGACTTATGATAAATGCATTTGTCACATTCGTTTGATTTATAACCATTTTTAATCATGCAGGAGTCAAATTTATCATGTCATTACTTAGGTGCCGGTCTCAAGCCATATAGGGATTTAGTCAATTTACACACTTTGTTTTCTTAGCTTCCTTCTATAAAACCTTCAAGTTGGTCCATATAAATTTCTTCATTAAAGCCCCTATTTAAAAATACAGTTGTTACATTTATTTAATATATTTGTAAATAAAAGGCTGTAGCAATAACAAGTAAAAGTCTAATGGATGTCACTCTAATAACAAGAGAATAAATGTCAAAAAATTCTAGGCCTTCTAATTGCTTGAAATCTTTAGCAATTAATCTAGCCTTATATCAATAGACACATCCAATTTTAATTTTTTTCCTGACGACCCATTCACATCCAATTGTTTTACAATCCAGAGGTAAATCAACTAATTTTCAAGTTTTGTTAGAAATACGTGATTCCATCTCATCATTTATAGCCTCTTTCCAAAAAATAGCATTAGGTGGAGATAAAGCTTCTTGTAAAGTCAATGGGTCATTTTCAACATTAAAGATGTAAAAGTTAGGACCAAAATCTTTTTCTACTCTAGCCCTTGTACTTCTTTGTAGTTGAAAATTATTACTATTTTCTTTTCTCAAAATTGAAGTTGAAGAGCTAGATAGAGACAAAATATTTTCATTATTTCTTCAACCCCCATTATTTTAGAATTAAATGGAAACTTTTCTTCATGAAAAGTAGCATTACTTGATTCAAAAATAACATTATCATCAAGATTTAAAAATCTATAGCTGTACTAATAGAAGCATAACCAAGAAATGCACAATTGGTAACTTTTACTCCCAACTTTGAATTTTTAGGATCTGTTAACCTTACATAAACTAAACAACCCCCCACTCTCAAATATGTCAAATTTGAATTATGACTTTTCCATAGTTCAAAAGGGGTTATTTTAGTTTTTTTATGTGGCACCCTGTTTAACATATGACAAGCTGTTAAAATAGCTTCAACCCAAAGATTTAAAGGTGTACTTGACTCAATAAGCATGGCATTTGTTAATTCAAACAAAAGTTCTATTTTTTTCTTTCAGTCACACTATTAGATGCAGGAGAATATGGGGGAGTAAATTCATGAATTATTCCCAATGATTTAACAAAAGAATTAAATTCATTGAAATCATATTCTTAACCTCTATCACTTCTAATTCTTTTTATTTTCTTATCGAATTGATTTTCCACCTAATGGAGGTAATCTTTAAACTTCTCAAACACTATCACTTTTGTTTTTCATCAAATAAAAAGAAGTATAATTAGGGAAATCATCAATAAAAGTAACAAAATATCAATTTCCTCTGCGAGTTAAAGTTCCTCCAAGTTCACAAATATTACTGTGAACAATTCACTTTTTCTTTTAACACTAGGATGAGGTCTCTTAGTAATCTTAGAATCTTGGATTTACTACAGGCCTCACATTTTTCAAAATCCTTTTTAATCATTGGAATTAATCCTAAGTTACTCATAATTTCAACATAACAATTATTAATATGACATAAACGAGGATGCCAAAAGTAAGTAGAAGAGAGCAAATATGCAGAATTAGAAGGTATTTTATTCATCTCAAAAGTAAGTAGAAGAGAGCAAATATGTAGAATTAGAAGGTATTTTATTCATCTCAATGTTTAACTTGAATATCTCATCACATGCATATCCCTTTCCCACAAAAATACCCTTTTTAGTAATTACATATTAATCAGAGTCAATAATCTGCTTGAAGCCAAAGTTAGTCTAAAGCACATCTTTCAAAGTTAGTACCCTTCTTGGGATGAATTACAACTCAACTTCTTCCATTCAAGCACCTAAGTGGTATGAGAATTACCAAACATTATAGTTTTCAAATCCTTAAAAAGATTATACACTTTGAACTAGTTTTTGTCATATCAGACATGGTAGTTCACACTAGAATCTACCCATCACCCATCAACACTTTCCACCATGTTTATATCTGTGATTGCCATCATAAGTGGCTCCTTAATTACCTTAGCTTGTGGAGCATGTTCACGTTTTTTATATTTGCAAAATTAAGTAGCATGCCCACTTTTGCCAGACATAACATATTTTTGAATTTTGATGTTGATGTTGTCCTTGGTTATTTAGACCATTATTCTTCTTAGGAGATTTACCATTTTTATAATTTTTCTTTTTGGCTTTAAGTAGGTATTTTGTGAGAGTTGGGTGCAGTATTATTTGAAGAAACTAAATTTACCTTTACTGTGATGGGTTATGAAGTGCTCTCAATTGGTTACATAAGTACATCTGGGCCTCTTGTTTCTTTCTTCATGCAAATCTGCATTATCAAAGTCTCAAGAGATGTTTCCTTTTGCTTGGGGTGCATATTTTTTTGAAATTCTTTCAAGAAGGTGGAAGTTTGTCAATTATGCCACAAACAACAAGGTTATCTCCAATTGTGATGTCCTCTGACCTAAGCTCTCCAACTATCATGACAAAATTTTGAACTTGGTCTACCATTGATTTATTGTCCACCATTTGGAATCAAAAAAATTTGCTAGTAGCATATTTTTTTGCTCCTGCCTCCTTTATATCATATTTACTCTATCTGCATCTTGAAATGGGTGCTATTAAAGTGAAATGGCTTGTTGAGATATCCTATGCTAATAATTGCTGGTTTTTCAACTGTAGTCATTTGAGTCTCCTTAAACTTGTTAGTGAAAGTACAATTAAAGCTGAAAATTATATAGAACAATCTTCAAGCTAAGGTGCAAATATCTCACTCTCTTTAAGGAAATTCAAGCCCGCTGCAGTAGAAATTTGTTACTAGTCCAACAATAATACTCTTGACTTGTCCCCTTCAAGATACAACAGTCTGACAATGTCGTAAAACTGAAAAACTCTAGACAAACTTTTGAGTTCAAAGCTTCACCCCAAAGAACACCTTCCTTTAATTTGTATAACTCTCTTTTAGTGTGTGCAATATAGTAGTTGTAAGAATTCTTCCAAGTGGTTGAAAGAAAAAAAAATGTCTCCTATTTATAAATGTGGAGGACCTCGATAATATAAATGAGAAGTAGTGAATAATTAAATTAGAGGTTACACATAGGAACATGGAGGATGGCAAATAAATAGAGGAGTCAGTGGTATTAAGAAGGCATGAAAATGGTGTTAGTGGCTACAAATGTGAATTGAAGAAGAGTAAAAGGGATACTGTTCACTACACCACTCAAGAATAATGAGAGACTCTTCACTACTCCACTAATCTTCACCATAATGTCACTTTTTTTTCATCATCAATGAAGCAATATGTAAGGACGTATAGATTGATTTTAATATGAAAATGCTCATACACCAACAATTTTCATCCTAGAAACACGACATTTGGTTAGTTTAAAATATGTAAGAATCATATTCTAATTCGTTTTCCCACGATGGGTAGCCATTGGATATGTAGTCTTTTTTAATTGAACAAAAATTTTGCAGTGGCTATTTTTGGCAAGTAGCAAAATAAAAATATTTTACTATAGGAAGAAATTTTCCCACCGGGTTCCTAAATTCAATGTGTTTCAATTGGATGACATAAAATACTCTTATTACAAATGTACACAGCGTATCGACCTAAGAAAGCTAACAATTAGACTTAAAAGTATTTTTGAGCGAGCTTATAAACTTTTTAAAATATCTTATAAGATATATAAAAGTTTATAAAATAAGTTTGAAAGCATTTGGTAAATTCCTCTAAAAAGGGTTTTATAAAATTTTGAAATAAGATGTTATAATTTTATAAGCTCTTTTAGAAAATGTAGGGAGTTCTAATTTATTTTCAAAGTTTTAACGAGCTCCTTTAATTTTAATTATAAAATTGACACTACTAATAACTCATAAACTCAAATTCTTATTTTATGCAAATATTTCAATAACCTATTTTAAAATAAGAGTTAGAATTTTATAAATTTAAAAATATTTTATAAAATATAGTAACTTATAAAATTTTTAGATTAGTCTACACCCTATTAGTTTCTACAAACTCTATACGATCCTTCTAGTAGCGTGGCAGGTAAATGTTTGAGCAAGTTTGTCGCTAACATCAGCAGAGATGATGTTGCAAAACTGCATTCAATCCATTTTGGCATGATGGATTCATAATGAATAGCCCATTTGATATGTGACATTTGACAATAAATTGTGTTGTTTTTTTCATAATTGTTATCGTACCCAATAGCCCATTTGATATGTGTTATTGAGTTCAAAACATTAAATGTGTATCTTCAAAATGCCTTTTTCAAATCTCATTGATGCATAAGCGTATCTTAGTAGCACAACTAAGCACCGGTATACAGAACTTTTGGGCCTAGGTGCAAGAAAATAGACTATAGGCACCAAGTCTAGCATATTTTACTACCAACAACAAATGCCTGGGTGTGTTATGGCAACACAACAAGGCACCATTTATACATGCCCATCAATGATGCATAGGCATATTACAGACAATAAACCTATGTGCCAATCTATGCAACATCGATGCTTAGGCATCGAGAGTCACAAATTAGGCGCCAATGTGCATAGTATTCCAATTTTAAATTTGAATTGATTTAAGGCTTTATGATAACTTTCATTGTAAATGAAGGACACTTTGGTCTTGTTGTTAATATTCCCAATGTGATTACCAATCTCATCGGTGGGCATAGAATTTGATTCAACTAAAATAATGGCTGCAATATGAGCTTGGCACAAACCTAAAATTATCTGTTCCGGGTCCATTACCATAATCTTACAAATTAAATTTGACATTACATACACAGAAATGCTTATTAATTGGATCCTATTAACTCATGACAAACGCAGCCTTAACAAACTATTAAATCATATAATTTTTTAGGAATTTTATTTTTTAGTTGAATATGTATACACACGTATGTCAAGAGTTCATTAGATTCAAACCGCTAATCTTGTGCTTTATGTGTGAGATTTATGCCACTAGATCAAATAACTACTCAAGACATGATCTTTTTAGAGTTTGATGACTTATAATGAAGCCGCATCGAACTAAAAATTGAGCATATTTAGATGTAGAATTCAGTAAAATAATTTTTTTTTTTGCATGAAGTAAAATGAGATATAAAGCTTTAACAATTTAAAATATTTCACAAATTTTTATATCCTAATTAATAATTTTGAAACTTATGAGATTTTAAATTTTATTTTAAAAGTGAGTTTTTAATGTGTTTGAATCAAATAAGATTATGGAGCTCACAAGATAATAATGATGATAATTTTTTAATCAATATAATCAAATTCATTTAGAATCAGAAATTCATTAATTTTTTGTTGTTTTTTTGAAAGGTCTTAGAATATTTATATAATTTCATTTTGGTATGTCACAAGTGTTTTGCTAAAAACTTTACTAAATACTTTAGAATATTTTATGAGTTTTGAAACAAATTTTGAGATGTTTTTTAACTGACACAAATCAACTTTGATCCTTTATTTTATTTTCTATTTTATTTGTTATTTCATTTTACAAATATATTAATGTGTATTAATTATTTTCTTTTAAAAATAATTGATTGATAATCAAATTCTTTTAATATATATACATGAAGTTAAAATATATAGAAAATAAAATAAAGAATGCAATAAAGTGTCCAAAGTGTATCTTAAAAATTCAATCCATACTTGGATTCTGATAAATTGACGGGTTTTTCATGAATTCAGATCAATTTGAGTAATATTTCTGCTTGTGTTAAGTGGAAGTCTAATTATTCTTGTTCATAAACTTCTAACTCCTTTCTGGCATTTAAATATTTCTTGACATGTTATAAACTATTTGTGAAGGTAGTTTTTGTCTCAAATGTGTTTCTTCTTTTCGCATAAATTAAATCTTACTTTTCAAAAACAATAATTTTTTTTCCTAAAAATATCTTATTAATAGTAATAATGCAATTCTTTTGACTCTGAACTGTTATTCTAAGTAAAATTTTAATATACTAAAAAAGGTTACTTTTTAAGACTTTTTTTTGTAACATTTTATGCCTACAACAAAACAATTGGTAAATATCAAAAAAATGAGTAGAACCTACCAATGCTTAAATGGAATCAACAGACATAGCATCGTCATATATAGTAGGTGAGGATTAGTCAATGAAAACTATTTTGCATAGTAAGAAATAAGAATGTGTGATGTAACTACAAAAAAAACTGGCTTTTGTGGCCACCAAATTAAACACAAATTCAATGAAAAAGGGGTCATTGATAGTGTTAGTGATCGCATTTGTGACCACTCACACTGGTCAGAAAAACCCGTAGTCACTAGAGCATGCGATCACAAATTAGTTACCACCAGCGTTGTAACTAATATTTTAAATTCCGTCACAAAATAATTGATAAAAAAGTAAACAAACAGTCACTAATCAACGATTGCTTAGTGACCGATTTGGTCACAGATAAGCTGTCACAAAATGGTTCATTAATCAGTGCCGTTAGTTACCAATTTTGGGGGGTAATTGATAGACGGTCACTAATCAGTGACTGCTTAGTGACCGATTTCATGGGGTCACTGATTGTTAGCCACTAATTAGTGATCGATTTTACGAGCTCACTGATAATCAGTCACTAAGCGGTCGCTAATTAGTGATCAATTTGGTGGGGTCACTGATGGTCGGTCATAGTTAGTGACCGCCTAGTGACCAATTCAGTAACAGTCACTAATTTTTTTATAATATTTTTTTTTCTTTTAATGTTAAATGAATACTCTTTATTCTCATTTAAAACAATGTAAAACTACATAATTCAAAATAATAATTCACATTAAAAAATAAAAGATTGTATCCAAAATTCAATAATATTATATATATCTAAATTCATAAACAAAACAAAAATCTTTAAATATAAACAAATTCATTTAGTCAAAACATGTCAATTATAAAAATAAAGTAATCCAAAAACTATATTCATAAAGAACTATAAGACTAAAAAGTAATCCAAAAACTATGTCCAAGAGCTTCAGGATCAGCTTTGCTCAAGCCATGGTCCACATAATTACTTCCAGCACCTAATTATTTCAGTTTATAATAGAGAAAAAATCATACAACTACAAATTTCTTAAAAAGATCAATTAATTTACCAAATTATGGACAACATAAGCATAAAATATATATATATATATGCAAATGATTTTGATAGAGAATATCCATAAGATACTTTATTATCATGTTTTATTACATCTAGAGCCTTAGGAAAATTGTAGCTTTTACATTAAAACTTATATATATGTGTGTGTGTGTGTGTGTGTGTGTGTGTGTGTGTGTGTGTGATTAGCTTCTCTAATGGTTTCAAATTTAATGCTTTTTAACTTTTAGCAAAATGAACACCTAGGAGAGTAAGAAACTTATTATTCAACATCCAGATGCTTTTCTTTTTACATGTAAACACTACTCTTGTTTTCAACTTTCGCTAATTTCTATTGGCAGATTCCTAAATCTCAAAGTTTCTCTTTGTTGATGTACAACAGAACTAGTTTCCAAGAAGAGTTATTAGTGCATGGTGGATAGCTGGAATACTCCATGCTATGGAAGAATGGAATGTGAATGAGTGCGGAAACATGACGTTCAATATTGAAAGAATCTGGCAAGCAAGCCTTGAGCATGGGTTCCGTCCCTTAACGAATGTCAAGGAATCAAAGCCAAATTAGACTATACTTTTTACAGCAGAATTTGGATATTTGTGCAGTCTACAGCTGTCAAAAAGTCACTAATTTGAAACACTACATTCTGAGAATCGAGTTTAAACACAACAAGTCAACAAGTTTTGAAGCTCCGGAATAGAAATTCTTATTTTATTTGCTAGTTCATGTAAACGACACTGGAATATATGAAAGCATGATTCAATCATAAACTTTCATTAGAATATACTATATTAAAATAGGAATCTCGCATCCCATACAAGGAAACTTAAAATATACATATATATGTTTAAGATGATATAAACCTAGAGAGTATAAGTTTTTCGAAAGACCAAGCAGGGATATACACTTCTTTCAACCCCACAAACACTCAACCTTTTCAGTTTCCCTATACATGTCTTCATTTGTGTTCTTTTTCTGTTAGGGGGAAAAAAGCAGATAAACATTGTAAAAATTACACTTCAATCAAACATAGGGAAGATGCATTTAGCCTTTGAAAAATCTAGATCTCAGGTCACATGCTCCAATATGGCCAACCACCAACAAAATGAAAAAAAAAAGGGCATTGATGCATCAAGTATGCATCTATACTGCATCATGCACCTAGTGCAAACAGCACATATCATGCAGGTTCCCATTAAAATGTGTCAGAGAAAGCAACTAAAATTCTATGGAGATAAGAGGCAACAATAAAATTTAAGTACCTTAATTCCTAGATTTCTGTGCCAGAACTGGCAGTTAGCAGCTCCTCCAGCTATTATTCCAAGCATGTATGGGTTGCTTTCAATTATTTTCTTCACAGATTGTGATGCTGCCACATTGATATGAATATTATACAGGCATTTTGACATGAAAATCCAAATAACATGAAAAAAAGACAAA
The DNA here is from genome assembly GCA_014898725.1 of Jacaranda copaia. Taxonomy (NCBI): domain Eukaryota; kingdom Viridiplantae; phylum Streptophyta; class Magnoliopsida; order Lamiales; family Bignoniaceae; genus Jacaranda; species Jacaranda copaia. The sequence continues at coordinate 548,829 of JACGDI010005453.1, read as the reverse complement.
AAATTACTAATGAAAATACTTGAATAATAGAGACAATATTTCATAACAAAATATTGTAATAGGTGACACCAATGTAGCTTTAAATTTTAATTAATTGGACCTACAGTTGATGTGCCTCATTATTTAAAATAAATAAATAATGAATAACATCAAAAATAGATAAGAAATAGTACTTTAAATTCTATCCATTTTCACTTATATGCACACTTTAACACATTGTTGAAACTCGCTAGAAGAGAGAAGAATTGAAGGATCACTTGGAAGCATCCTAATGCCTATGCTACAGGATCAAAATCAAGTAATTGCTTACAGCAATTTCTGAGCATATAGAAACAATTAGTTACCTTGGAACAATGCCAAGAGAAGCAAAGAAAAGAAAAAGGTCTGACTAAGAATGGCTAAAGGCAAAAGAACAACAGAATGGTGGAGACAACCACTTATTATGTATATGGCACATTATTATTATTATTATTATTATTAGTAGTAGTAGTAGTAGTAGTAGTTGTCTCAACACTTGAAGCCATGACAGATGGACAAAAAGATGACGAGTGCCAAAGCTAAGAATATGCCAAACACTATCAGCTTAATCTTCATATTCTGAACCCACATTTTCGTCTCATCTTTGTCCCTTGTGTCCTAAAATCCTGTGCCTGAAATCCAACACCACAACACAAACAATATATATACTTCTCCATATGAAAGCTCCACACCAAATGTAGGAAGATAAAATAATTGCCAAGTAGGAATAGAGTAGTCAAATCAGATCATAATCATGCCTAACTTTCATTCCCACTTTTTCACATTTTTCTTTTTTACTCAAAGGGAAGGAAAATGTAAGTATAACCCTCCTATTCACAAGAATTGTTAAACTTAGCATAAACTTTCTACGTAGGAAATGTTACCAAAGAAAGTTTTTCTTGATGATTTAGAAAGTTTAATGACTTTAACAGGCTTTTCTGGTCTATCAAACTAACCTGAGATCGAAGGTTCTCAGTTTTGTCAGCAAGCAATTCAATCTTTTCACCTCGGTCAAGAACCTGACCAACAGAAAAACACCGTTAACAACAATCATGAATGCTAGCAGGAACAACAAAAAATTTCTTTGTCTGGGGAACGCTGGAAACATCCATACCTTTTCAATGTTTTCCATCATCACACCCTTTACTTTAGAAACTTAAGCCTTGACCTTAGTGAGTTTGCTAATTTCTTCAGGATGATCCACATAATATTGCATTTGCTCTTTCAGTTTGTGGCTACAATTCCATAACATAGAGATTTTGACAACACCCAGAAGAATAAAGGAAAGCATTAAACAAGAAGAAATAGCACCTATCCAAATTCTATTTGGAGACCATTTCAGCCTGTAGTTGCAGCTTTGCCTCCACCATATCTCTTGTTAAAGTCATCCTTAATATGATCCAGAGAGGCAATTGGGATTTGCCTACCAGCAGATTCAACCGCAACAACACAGTAGGCTACAAAATGACAGAACATAGATGGGTAAATGGTTAAGAAACTTTAAAGGTGCAATGCCAGAAAACAATTGAGAAATCATTATATAAGTCTTCTCATGACATCAGCAAGGGGAAATTATCCACAATTATATTCACTTAATAAACTCCATATTTTTTTTTTTTTGGAAAAAAAAAATGATAATGTAGAATAGGAACCTGCCTCCACCTTAAACTTGAAGTATTCCATTCTTACTAATCTGTCATGGTCATGGTCAATATCTGTTCGTGTTTAATCAGTTTACTCAGAAGAAACAGTTTGGGACATACTTCTGTAATATCCACAATTTCACAGCCTGCAACTCATGAAACAATCCACCAACAAAATCAAAGAAATAAAATTGAGGAAAAAAATTAAAAAAACAAAATAAGGATAATAAATAACCCTACCACAGCGGCCTTGGGGAATAAAAGTGAAGATGACAGATTCTTAGCATGACAGTTGCGGTTGCGGTCGCGGTCGCAAGAACGGGCGCGGGAAATTTGGGGGAAGAGAAGAGAGAAAAGAGGAGTGTGGAAAATTTGGGAAGAAAGACAGAAAAGGGCGGGCATGGACATGGGAATAGGAAATTTGGGAAGGAAGAGAGAAAAGGGGAAGAGAAGAGAGAACTCGGAAATCGGATTTGAGAATTAGCAATTTTTATTAGGAAATAATTAGATAATTTCAAAAATACAATATATACATATATATGTGAAAAGAAAAAAATTCTTTAGTAATTGAAAATAAAAATTATGAAAGTGAAAAAATGTTTTTTTAGTTCTTCATATAAATAAAATAAAATTATAAAAATATTAGTAGAAAACTAAAAGGTTTGAATTTTTTTTACACTATTAAAATTAAATTTTGAAAATCAATATATGTCAATATATGACATAATTAGTTTATAAGAATATTTTAGAATAGTATTAATAATTTTTAAAAATAAAATAGTAATTGTCATTTTAATAAATAAAATAAGAGTATCAAGTAGTGAACTAAAAGAAATAAATAGAAAGTGTGGGACAATTAATATGACATACTTAGCTACATGAAGCAAAGAAATTTCATTATATATATGTATATATAAATTTTAAGGTAAAGGAGTAATATTTTTGCATTGTGAGTTTTGGACAAAGAAAATACTATAATAATTCATTTCATTAATCAAAATATATAATGTTAACAGACAGGTAAAAATTTAGACTAAGTGGGTGTTTGGCTAAATTTTTAATAAAAAGATATTATATATTGTCTCCTACATGCAAACTCATGTTATAAGAATTTTTGAAACTTATAAAAATATTAGGTTTTATCTTTTAAAATAAGTTTTGCAGTGTATGAATAAAGTAAAAACTTAAAATTTATACTGTCTAAATTATTATAGGAATATGTTTAAATTTTACATTGTATAAAAGAGATTACAATATAAAATACTTTATTTTAGTAATTTATAAAAAATATTTATTAAAAATAATTGGCACAGCACGCTTATATAAAATTAACATATATATATATATATATATTGTGGACCTAAAGCTTTCAAAGTAAAACAAAGGCCTAGCCAATAAATTTTAAAAAAATAATATTAAATTATTAATCCTGCAGCAGTTACCAAATCATCGCGATATTTTTACATTTAATGGCGGTTTATCAAACCACCGCTAAAATCCAGTTAATTCCATGACGGTTATGTAAACTGCCACTACATGAACTAAATTTAGCGTCGGTTTACATAAACCGTCGCTAATAGTAATAAACTGACCACGATTTTTCTAACCGTCATCATAGTAATATTTTGTGGCGGTTGTGATTAACCATCGCAAAAAATATGCTGTGATTAATCTATTTTTTTGAAGTGATGTAATATTTATTTATTTAAATTATAATTTATAAAAATATAATATAATTAAACATATTAATTTTATTAATTACAAAAATATAATAATTTATTTTGTTAATTAGACAAATTAATTTTATTAATATAAAAGCTATCTAATCAACTTAAAGTATTATATAATTATTTAATTACTGTTTTTGTGACTCAAAAAAAATCAATGACCACTTTTGTGACCCAAGAAAAATCGGTCACTAATTTAGTGACCACGTTTGTGTTCGAAAAAAAATCGGTCACTAATAGCAATTAGTGACCTCTATGTTTGGAGTCACTAATTCTATCACAAATTGATCACTTATTCGTTATTATTTTTGTAAAAAAAATTTCAAATAAAATCGATCACAAATTAGTTACAAATTAGCAACCACTGGGAGCGGTTACTGTTTAGCGATCACTAAAGCCAATTTTTTTGATAGTGTGTCTTCTATGAAATTCTACGTAATCCTAGGAGGTGAAGGCTAAGCCAGTGGAGCAAGCAAAAAAAATAAGAATATATAGAAGTAATACAATTTATTGTCATGTCTACATATGCCAATCCTCCGAGGTGAAGTGAAGACTAGCCAATTAATCAAGAAATAAATAAAAACTTATAAAATATGCTAATTCGTCATAGTTTTATTCAAAATAAAAATTATAAACTCAACCTAGCTAAGAGTACCACAATCATAGACTGTGAAATGTCCAAATCCAGTACTTTTCTTAGCTTCATTTATGTATCTTAAGGCTATATATGTTTAATAGTAGTTCTTTGCTTGCACTGAAATTTCATACAAAAAATTCTGAAAAGCTGTATTCTTTTAGAAATTATATATGTTCTTGCTTAAGGAATCCAACAAAACAAAACTAAACTGAACCGAATTAAGATTTTCAAGGACCATTTTATCTCTAAAGCTTTTAAAAATAATCAAATAAAACAAAGTTTTGCATCTTTTTGTTCGAGTCCCGACCTAACTTGGGTCAAGACCCGGTTCCTAAGTAGTTGATCGCAGAAGGATCTAATGAATAAGAAAACACAAATTGAGGCCATATAAAAGGACATTTTACCATCTATATAAAGGAAAAATTACACGGTGGCAGGTCATGCTATCGTTCGATACTTTAGTAGAGTTCTAACTATAGTTCTTGAGTTCTTATCCTTATTACCTCAATCATATACTAATACTAATAATAATAATAATAATAATAATAATAATTATTATTATTATTATTATTATTATTATTATTGTACTAACCAATTATTTTTACAATAGAAGATAAATTGATGTAAATTTATGCATTAGATTGAGCCAAATATATATATGATATGAAAAGAGAATAAAAGTTGGACAATTGTTATGAAAATTTGGGAGCAAAGATTATGAAAAAATTAAAGTGCAAGTAGTATATGAAATTCTTCAACTTAACAATGAAAAGTTGTATCAAAACATTGTATACCTAACAATACAAATACTAAGTTGATGGTGAAGAGCCAAGCATTGGAACCAAAATTTGATGAAAGTTAAAAAGAGTATCAATTTATTTGCAACCCATTATGTATCTTAATATTGTTATTACATTACGAAATAGAAGAATAACAAATATAATATACTTGGGTATGTTTTATTTCACTTGTAATTTAACAGTACAAATTAATAGCAAAATGTAAAACTCATGCTCTAAGTTCATAATTTAATTTGAAAAAAATCCCAAATTCTACTATTTCAAGATTGAGACGTACTAATTGATTCAACTTCGAATAACTCTTTAATAACTTATTCCTTGTTTCTTTTATCAATTTGTAATCTCTTTAAGTTCAACCATTTAGTGAGCTTTGTTTTCTTCTCCAGAACATTAGGTTCTTGGGCCAAGTGGAGCTTGGGGACGTTTTTTAAAGTTATTACTGTACGAGGG
>JACGDI010005453.1:512738-543448 GCA_014898725.1 Jacaranda copaia | reverse complement strand
TAAAATGCTAGGTGTGTCTCAGGTTATTTGGTAATTTAATTTACTTATGAGGGCTATATTAGTAACTTAACATTGAAAAAAATTAACGTTGTTAGTTGGTCCATTGATGATATGTGGGATTCAAGGGAGTTTTGAAAATTTTTCTAGTATAAGAGGATTTTTCATACGAACCACATAGTACAAGGGGCAAAATGAAAATGGTGTTATGTTAGAAATATAAATGCTTCCCACGAAAATTCAGATACATAAAAATTCAAGAAAATATTATTTTCAAGAGAAATTTTTTCTCATTTTTCATTATTTTAATTTTAATTTTCATGGAAACAAACGCAGCCTAAAGGCATGAACTAAGGCAAATTCCTCAAATGAAGGCGGAGGTTACTGAACAGTAACAGAAAGAAGTATAGGCGGTCCCGAGAGGACAGGGCGTCCACGCACTCCTTTTTTTACTACTTCAAATACTCCTCCAGCAAAGCTTCTGTTCAACCAAAAACATTAAATCCATCACAGTTCTTGTGTGTAAGTGTGTGGGGGGAATTTCCAAGAGAAAAAAACAATGTCGTGGCAAACATACGTTGACGAACATTTGATGTGTGACATTGATGGGCAGGCGGGACTTCGCCTCTCCGCTGCTGCTATCCTTGGTCATGACGGCGTTGTCTGGGCTCAGAGCTCCACCTTCCCCAAGGTAAATTCATCTTTTTCTTATATGCCCAACTTTCCTTATTTATGATAATCTCTGCCACACAATTGTCTTTGCGACTAGATATCTGAACCATGTTTTTTTGATATATTATGTGTGGTTTTACATACGTTTGACAGATACAAAAGAAAAAAAGAAAATCCTTAATTTGGGATCATATTTAAAAATGCATGCTATTATTGTGTAGATAATATGTATGTGTTAATTTATTGTTCTACTTCACTCTTTTCATACATGTGTGTATATATATACGATTCCTAGCGTTATATCTTTTTGTTTAATGTTTGTGGGATGGCAGTTCAATCAAGATGAGATCAACGGCATCCTGACTGATTTCAACGAACCAGGTCATCTCGCCCCTACTGGTTTGTTCCTTGGAGGAGCAAAGTACATGGTGATTCAAGGAGAGCCTGGCGCTGTCATTCGAGGAAAGAAGGTATAACACACACACACACATACATATATACATCCCATATAGTGCTATATTGTTGTGCCACGCCACACGATCAACCTAGCCATTGCTTGTTTTTAATATTACATCTGCTAGATGCCCATATTTTCCCATAATTTTATACATTAATCTACGAAACTTTTGCATAGAAAGTCTTTCCCATACTTCATTTTTCTAAGTAGATGAAAACCTACATACATATATCTGGTGGTTAAATGGCAGCCTTCGAATGGTATTGGCAGGGGTCTGGAGGCATAACTATTAAGAAGACAGGTCAAGCACTAGTTTTTGGTCTGTATGAGGAGCCTGTGACGCCAGGACAATGCAACATGGTTGTTGAGAGGTTGGCAGATTACCTCATTGATCAAGGCATGTAGGTTCAAGTTGTCATGACTTTGGTGCTCTATATGGGACGATTACTTGCTAGATTTTCTTAGCATATATTTGCGGCTTTTGAGAGCCTTTGTATTCTTTTTGAGATATGAATTAGTTGGGGAGGATAATAAGTGAGAACTCATTGTTAGTTAATTGAAATGTCCAATTATTCTCGGGCTGAAATATAGTTAGTGATTTCAATAAAGGCCTGAGCCTAGCACTTTGTATTCTCATTGCTTAAACATCACACTATGATTTTAATTTCTTTCTAATATATTTGCAATGAGTCCTCGTAGACATTGGAATATTAAGTTGTTAGGCAAAATTACAATTTTCATTCCATACTTTTACTCGATTTATATTTTTGTCCTCTAAGTTGTAAAATTATAATTTTAGTCCTATAAATATTAAAACAATTGCCACCGTTAATCCTTTTTCGCCTAAAATCGAACAACTGATAGGAAAAGTTTATGTGGCTCGCCGGGAGTGTGTCCATTTTGAGATTTTGTCTTGTTGGCAAAAATCCTATTGGCATGGCATGATTAATTGGAAGAAGAAAAAATAAAAAAAAAAACCTACTAGATATATGATATATATTTACACACATATATATACATATACATATATATATATATCTAAATATATATATTTATATATACATTTATATATATGCCCCAGCCCCAATACCCCAACACCTTGATGTGATGTGATGGCCAACTAGGTGGCTATAGACCACCTGGACATGCTTGCCATGGCTTGCTCATGGCCATGGCGACTGCTTGGCCATCTAATCAAGTGGCTTGCTGAGCTTCCAAGCCGCAGCCATGGTGGCTAGCCGGGGAGAGGAATTTTTATTTTTTACTTATTTTTTTAATTTATTTATTTTTAATTTAAATTTAATTAAATTATTTTAAGTATGTGAGTTAAAATAATATTGTTAATATGGTAGATTAATTTTTTTTTTATTTTAATTAGTAAATAATCATAAATTATATAAATATGTGTGTATATATGTGTATGTTTTTTAAATTTGAAGTTGTGCCAACTAAACAACAAAAATGATAAAATAATCTAATTAGTCTTGCCCCCTAGACAAGTCAGCTTTTACTTTTTGCCAACGAGACAAAAACTCCAAATGACCACATGCCAGGTGAGCCACATCAACTTTTTTGATGACTGTTCGTCTCTAGCAAAAAAAGGAATAAAAATGACAATTTTTCATACCTATAGAACTAAAATTACAATTTTTCAAGTTATAGGGTGAAAATGCAAATTCGGTAAAGTTACAAAATGAAAATTGTAATTTTGCCTAAGTTGTCAGGTTTCTCCCAAAATCAGCTAGGAAATGTTGTAGTTTCCTTTCCAATTTTTTCTTGTACACTATGTTTGGTTTAAGCATTTTGACAAGGAAAGAAAAATATTAGGGAAAAGGAAAAGAAAATAAGGAAATATAAAATCTCAAATTTGTTTGATTGTTAAAGAAAATAATGAAGAAAGGAATGAGGAAAAGAAGAGTAATGAAAGTGTAGTAGGAAGAGAAAGAGTACTTCGAATAGAATTGTCTTTCGTTTTCCTCACCATTTTATGAAGAAAATTCATTTTCCTCAAATACGTTATATTTTTTCTTAAGTTTTCCTTTATTAAGTAATTTTTTTAGCAATCAAACAACCAAATGTATTTTCCTTTAACATTTTCTTTTCTTTTCTTCACAGAAATTCATGAACCAAACGTAGTGTTAATCTTCGTTGTGTTGGGAAAACGAACTTGGCTAACAACAAAGCCAACAAAGCGGAACAATATTTCCCAATCAAACAATAATTAAAGGCCAAAATATTCAATAATTCAGCAAATATTAAGCTCAAAAATCAATAGTACAAATCAAAAACTAAATAGAGACATAGGAGTTTTAACATGAAAAACCCTTTAAATCAAATCAAAGGGTAAAGACCGCCGCATGTATGATTATATCAAACAACTTCATTAAGTTGAGGAAAATTACATTAGCACAGGATCCATGAAATGTGATGTTCGTTGCTCCAAATCAGATCTCCACCGTTCAGATTGACGCTCTATCAGTTAAGAATATTTTTGTCGAAGTTCCAAAATGATTGGACCGTAAATAACCTTCAATTAAGTAAGTTGATGAAAGCTGCCAAACATAGTGCAAAAGAAAACACTACTTCTATCCAGCCACAAAAACAACTTTAGGAGCTTCAAATTAGATCTCCAGCATTCAAATTGAAGCCCTATAAGAAATGAAACATGCCGTTGAAATTTCACCAAGATGGAACCACAAATAGCCTTTGTCGATTAAGTCGATGACTTGTCGGAGCAAAAAATTGCTTCAAAAACAGCTTTTGGAAAACTATTCATTTTTCATTTTTTATTATAATTAAAAAAAATGCTGTAGACGAACATGGTTTGGACCTTTTAAATCTCCCCTTCCAGCCCATGAGAGAAGAGAAATGCTGTTTCGATTGCATCACAAATTTAATTTACCTCACTTGCTAACAACCTTTATTCTGTTTCGCCAATAAGGGAATGGATTCTCAAACAGAAGATGGTGACAGAAGCGTTCAATGAGTGCTTTTTAGGGCAAATGTGGCATTTCTTCTTTTTGGGACAATTCTTCTTAGAAGGAGGGTATTCGTGATGAACTTGAACTTAAAAGTCCTAGTTCTCTCTGTTCATATAAATTTCGTTGTCTGCAAAATTAAATCACTAGACAAAGAAAAATAATGGACAAATTAAATTTATATTAAAAAATATATGAGAATTATAATTTATTAGAGAAAAAAAAATATAAATTTCCTAACCAAACTAATCTCTTGATTCTTCTCCCAATATATGTGATCCAAGGGCTTAAAGCTTATTCTTGGATATATGATGTAATATCCTTTGACTTAGTAAAATACACTACAAAATTTGTTTGAAACTTGAACTTTGACTCTGAGATCAAAGGACTTAATGACTCGATGTTTTGAAGAGGTATAAGACCTTTGCAGTAACAATACGTCATCACAGCAAAAACTTGGACACTTGAGTCTTTGACTTGAGAATATGTGAATATGAGAATATCTATGAGAGTCTCTAATCATTCCTTTATATAAGTGCTCAACATGAGACTTTGAAATAATTTGAACACATTTGATAATTATCTCTTTGATTCAGATTAAAAGACAATATCAAATATTTTTGACATGATTGGTCCAAATACATAAATATGCCACGTGTCCCAATTTGATTAGCTTGACATGATTATTAGGCCACCAAATTTGATTTTATTGACATGATACACCTTCATCTTGACATTTATCAACATTTGATTTATAAAATAAATATTAGAATATTAATTAAAATTAACTATTTATTATTTAGAATTTAATTTAATAAACTCTAATACATAAATAGAAAATTTTAAATTAATAACTAATATATTATTTCACATGTCATATTTTAATTGGTCTAAATTAAGCCATTCACAAATGCCCCCTCAAGACTTGTTCACGATCAATGTCCTCCAATACATTCCTAAGTAAATAGGTCACAATAATTATTTATATATATATTTAAATAAATATATATAACACGTGAGCCTTTAATATATACATATATATATAATATGAGCTTTTATAATATGCTCACAAAAAGAAATATATATAATATGATATACATATATATAACATATGAGCCAGCCTTTAATATATATACATATTTAAACATATACATATATATATATATATATAACACATGTAAGCTTATATATATGCATAAGGACCAACATGGTTTCACACAAAATCAAGGCTAATCAAAAATTTCTTGTTGCTGCTGTTTTTGTTTTTAGCTGTTGTTGCTGCTATAGCTTCCAAGTTCAAAAGGTAGGAAATTCATCAATCAAACAAAATAGAATTGTTATACATGTGGCCCACCACAATACTAATATAATTTATCTCCACAAGATAAAAAACAGCACCAACAGTTTTCTTCATTTGGCTTGGGCAGGAGACTTATCAATAACAGACTCTAATAGAGTCCCAATTCACTTGCAGAGTTTGAAACATTGCAAATTAAATTGCAATAAACCAATCAACACTTAGCAGAGTTGGACTTCTGTAGAAATTAGAGTTGACATGATTCAATCAAAACTCATTCTCTCAATTGTATTGGAATTGAAATACTTGAAAATAACATTCTAAAATGAACATCCCATAAGGTTAATTCCATCAATTGATTATTGGAAAAGTTCTAAAGACTTGAGTTGAGAATTTAGGTTTATTCATCTATTCAATTGGGCATACCTTCTCCTTCTCAATTTCTGCACACCAATTGTTTGTAGAAAACACTCATAGAGTTCTTCATTTCAACACAACTCAAGAGATGATTGCATGTGCTCCCTCAGCATTCATCAATAGAAAAGCTTTTATGATGTAGTTTGTAGATCTTAAGATGCTAGTCCCAATTACTTCTGAAGGTAGTGTTGATTCGATAATTGGGGCTAATCTTTTTAACTTGCTTGAAACAAATATTTCTCAACCTCTTGATGGTGGCATGCAAACTTTCTATAATATTGCTGATTCCAATAAGTGGTCAAAGGTAATATTGCCTGCAATTACAAATGATAAGGCTTTTGCTGGGAAAGACAAGCCCCAAAAGATATTTGAAGCTCTATCTTGGGCACTTGCAACTACTTAAATTTTTAAATTTTATCCTCGAATTATAAAGACTGAAGCAGCGCAGATGTTACTCAAATTCTACTGGGAACGGATATGTCAAAATATCATGAAAACTCCATTTAAGCAACTCTCATAGATAAGCCTACAATTGTTGATTTGATTGCAGAGATAAAATCATACGTAAAAAATACATCACCTTTGGTGGACCACTTGAGATCTTTCTTTGAAGGTGCATCCAACTACACAATGGTTAAGTCAAATTCAATTCAAAAAGAGACACAAGAAACCCATGAGAAAGCACTGCTTTATGCACAATAGGGTCTTTTTGAGGCTGATGCGATAGAAAGTGAGAGAGTTGAAGAGATAGATGGTGTCAAGAATGAGCTTTTTCAAATCACCAAGCAGCAAGAGGAGTTGAAAACATGACTTGCTGAGTTAAGCAGTAAGGAAGAATTCACAAACTCATTACTCCACAAAGCTAAAGAAAACTTATCCATTATCCAGAAAGAAGTGGCCACCAAGAGAGATAAAGTTTCAAAACTTGAAGACACTTCACTTTTGATTGATCATGAGGTTGAGGCTTTAAAGAGGATGGAAGCACTACTTGAAGAATCTTGCAAGGAATTAGTAGCTTTTAATATAATTGCATGAGCACTTAGCTGCTTAACTTTTTTTTTTCTTTTTTTTTTCTTTTTAGCACAATTGATATAAAAAAAAACTTGAATACTACATATGCAATAAAAAGTTGACCTTTTATAAATTCTCCTTGTGCATTCTCTCTCTCTCTCTCTCTCTCTCTCTCTTGTTTTAATTCTTCAAATTGATGCCAACTTTAAAGAAAAAATTGTATTACTTGCCCCCAACAATTGAGTGGAATAAACTCACTTAAGCTCATGAGTAAAACTAACTATTTTAATAAATTAAACTTGAAAACAATCAAAACTTCTTTCAATGATATACTTGAACTTGATAAATCGTTCTTGAGTATTCCAATGATTTGATTGAACTAGAAAAGTAAATCATCCCAATTTGCTTCAATACGATTGAACTTGGAAAATCCTCAAAGCTTGTTCCAGTGATGTGTTTGAATTTAGCAAGCCATCCAAACTCATTTTAGTTATGTGATTGAACTTGAAGGAGTAAGTCATCCAAATTTGCTCCAATGATATGATTGAACTTTGGAAGCTATCCAAACAAACCCCCCCTTTTTTTAGTGATGTGACTGAACTTAAGAGATAACTCTCAAGCTACCTACGTACCCCAACAAGGGGATCAAGCCATTATGTAGTTCAAAGTAAACACATTTTTTTTAGTGGGGTGCAGTTCATAGTTTATACTCACGCGGGCCAGGAGTATCCATTGCTTAACCACCATGAACTACGTAGGGTATTTAATATTTAATTATATAAAATACCTTTAGTGAGGAAAGTTAGCAGTTTAACCACATGCACTTTTAATGGTTACCATACACAGTTTATACTCATGTAGGCCAAGAGTAACACGTAGTTTAGATTTATACGTCAAGGAGCAACATGCAGTTTAGGCTTGTATGTCAAGGAGCAACTTCTTCTTCATTATAATATCGCTTCAAAAACTTGCCATTTATGGGGCTTATGCACAATCTATCTCTGTCAACTAACTTGTAAGCACCATTGGTGTAGACTTCTTTTATCATATGTGGACCATCCCATTTTGACATAAATTTACTTCCTATTCATTAGGTGATGGTAATGGGCCTTCTTACTACCAACACCAAATCTCCAACTTGAAAGATTGAGGATGAACTTTTTTATTAAATGCCCTCGTCATACGTGCTTGATAACATTCAAGTTGTTGTGCTTCAAGCCTTTTCCCATCCAATGCTTCTAATTTCTCAAGTCGAAGATAAACATTATCTTCAGTAGTGAGTTCTTCTTGAATTGCTATACGAAATGAAGGTATTTGACTTTCAAGAGGGAGAACAACGGCAACCCCATAAACTAATGAATATGAAGTAGCGTGCGTAGCAGTCCGATAAGTTGTCCGATATGCCAAAAGAGCTTCTCTAACGTTTTTGTGCCAATCCCTTTTAGATTTAACACTACTTTCTTTAGCAGATTGCATAAAGTTTTATTAAACATTTTTGCTAAATCATTTGCAGCTACACTGTACATTGAGGAATTATATTTCTTAAGTCCAAATTATGTGCAGATTTTATCCATCAACTTATTATAGAAAGGCTTCCCATTATCAATAATGATGTAACGTGGCATTCCATACTTGATAATCAAATTACATAAAATGAACTCCACAATAGTTTCTTTCTTTACTTCCGTGAAAGGGATTGCCACCACCCACTTGGAGAAATAGTTTGTAGTCGCCAATATATAAGCATGACCAGCCAACGACTTAGGAGTAATAGGACCTACAACATCAAGACCCCATGCATCAAGTGGCCATGAAGCGACTATGGGATGTAAGGGTTCAGGAGGCTGATGTATAAAGTTAGCATACATCTAACAAGCTTCACACCTCTTCACATAATTCATACAATTTTTAACCATAGTAGGACAGTAGTATCCCATCTTTTTAATTTGAAAATAAAGCTTAGGACCCAACTGATGAGCTCTACAAACTCCAAAATGTGCCTCAACCATAGCTTCAGTTGCTTTTTCACCACTCAAGCAACGTTGATAAGTACTTTCATAAGATCGACGATACAAAACATCTTTGTTCAAAATGAAGCGAGATGACCTCCGACACACCTCTGTTCTATGGCGAGGGTCTTACGGTAATTTTTCATGCTTTAAATACTCAATCAGTGATGTCCTCCAATCTTCATCTTTACCAATTGAGATTGATATGGCATTTGATTTCTCATAGTCAAGCTAAATTGGTGAAGGCACAATCCATTTATTGCATACTAGGATATTTGTCGTTTCTTCTTTAGAAAGGGCTAAAATGGTAGCCAAATTAGCCAATGCATCTGCTATCCTATTTTCTTTCCTCGAGATGTGACTTAAGATAATACTTTCAAACTTTTTTAAAAAATAAGAGGCTAGTTGAAAGTAAGGAATCAAATCTTCCTTTTTAACCTTATAGACATTTGAAAGCTGATTGATAACCAATTTTGAATCACCGTAGACTTTAATTTCTAAAGTTTTTATTTCCAGTGCCATTTGAAGTCCAATAATCAACGCCTAATATTCTATAATATTATTGGAGCACAATTCATTTAACACTATAGAATATGTCAAAACCTGCCTTTCTAGTGAAATAAAGACGATCCCTGCCCTTGCTCTATCAGATCAAACTGCTCTATCAAATAACATTGTCCATGCTGGCAAGATCTTGATGAAAAAGGCATCTTCATCAAGTAATTCATCGAATACTCTCTAGCCTATAGGAATGGGATGATCTGCCAAGAAATTAGCAACAGCTTGTCCTTTAACTGCTTTTAAGGAGCATATGTGATCTCATATTGATTGAATATAACCAACCACTTAGTCAATCTTTCTGAAAGCACTGGTCTTGACATTACAAACTTGATAGGATCAGCATGTGAAATGGGTCGGATAGAATATGCCTCAAAATAATGCTTCAACTTTCTGATTGCATAAAATAAGGCAAGGAAAATTTTCTCAACAGAGGAGTATCTCAACTCATTTTTAGTTAAGGCTCTACTCAAGTAATATAAAGCTTTCTCCTTTCCTTCATCATTTTCTTAAGCCATTAGATCGCTAATTGATCGTTCTTGTGTTGCAATGTACAGTATTAATAGTTTTTCAAGTGTAGGAGCTCCTAATATTGGTGTATTCATGAGGTATTTTTTATGCTTTCAAAAGCATTTTCACACCTTTTATCCCGTACGAAAGGAGCATCTTTCTTCACCACATGATTAAATGGTTGGCATCTTCTAGCCAAATTTGATATGAACCTTTTTATAAATGCAAGAATGCCTTGTAAATTACGCAATTCTTTAAGATTCCTTGGTGGCGGCATCTTCTGAATAGCATTGATTTTGGTAGGATCAATTTCAATTCTACGATGTTGAACTATGAAACCAAGGAATTTGCTAGACATGACACTAAATGCACACTTGAGTGGGTTCATCTTCAAGTTGTATTTCCTCAGTTGATCAAATACCATGTAGAGATCTTCTAAATGATTATCTCTATTTTTAGTCTTAACCATGAGATCATCAACGTAGCATTCTACCCTTATGTGTAACATGTCATCAAAAATATTCTACATAGCTCGTTGATAGGTCGCACCTATATTTTTCAACCCAAAAGGCATCACTTTTGTAACAGTAAATACCTTTTGTATGCAAAAAGTAGTACACTCCTCATCTTATGGTGACATTTTATTTTGATTGTACTCGGAAGATCCATCCATGAAAGATAAAAATTTATGTCCAGTAGTTGCATCTATCATGAGTTCAATAATAGGTAATGAAAAATCATCCTTTGGACATGCTCTATTCAGATCTTGAAAAATTTAAATACGTATCTAACCATTTTTCTTCTTGACTGGTACGATGCTAGAGATCCAAGTTGGATATTTAACTCCATGGATAAATCTTGCATCAATAAGCTTGTTGACTTCAGCTTCAATTAGAGAGAAGAGATCTGAGTAAAGCACTCATTGTGACTATTTTACCGAACGAGCCCCATGCTTTATGCCAAGGTGATGGATTACAACTTTCAGATCTAATCCTAGCATTTCTTTGTATGTCTAAGCAAATACATCTGTGTAATCACTCAAGATTTTGAAATATTATTCTTCTTTTTCAGGATTTAGAAGCTTGCTAACAAATGTGGGATGGGGCTCTTCCATCGTGCGAAGATTCAACTCTTTGAGTTCATCAATAGTCACATGTCTACCATTTTCAAGTTGTGGAGGAGCTTTTAGGACTTTCTGAATCAGGCTCTTTACCAACAACAATATGATTACATACGTGTAACTCTTCATTTCTTTATCATGTGGCTATTCGATCTCAACAATTCTTATTCTCTGGAATAGATACTCTATTTTAATGCTCCATGTGCTTTTGAAACTGAGACAGGCACCATTATCCATGCTGGGTAGTTTGTAGCTTGTATATAATCACTTGCCACCAATCTATTGAATTCTTTGAGACATGAATCATGCGACATAGGATTTAGCTCCTCTTTAACACTTGTGTAATTAAAACTGATGGTGATTTCCACTTCATCTTCATCTGCACCACTCTTTTTGCATTGATGTTTTACGATGTACTACTTTATTTTCATAGGTTTGTCCATATTGATGACTAAGATTGTAGATCCAGCTCCATTCGATTGGGATAAGTGAGAGTTTAACTCTTATTTTTTGACTCCAACATATCAGTTTTATTGTCAACACTTCTTTTTGCAACATTATTTCTGAGCCTATTGAACACAGAACCTCTCAAATGTGGACCTTTATTAAACCTGCTTTGATCTTTAATCCCAAGTCTTTTAAAGATAGAAGGACGAGTAATTGGAGCACTGAGATAATCAAATACAGAAACTTGATGATTATTTTATTTTTGCTCTTCCTGCTTCACATGATCTTCTGTAGAAATATACTGGACATTAGCACACTTATTTTTCTTCGTCACACATATCCTAATCGGTTCTACAACTTTGAATCCCAAGTCAACCCTTGACTATTCAACATAAAATCCCTATTTCTTAGTTTTTGTTATGATTCACTGAGTCCATGAACTTTTTCTCCAATCAACTTAGGTTTAAGCTCACTTAGATTAGGTGGATTAACAAAGTCATAATTGGATTTTTCAAGTAACTTATATGTCTTAGAATCAAATGTCCCCTCAAATTCTTTATGGAAAACCCCTACAATAGACGGTTTATTATGGATTGATGAGCTCATACCAACAATAGGCATGGTGAAGCTCTTCTTTAGAGTTTGACAATCACTTGATTCTACCCCTTTAATTGGCTTTGAGCAGCATCATTTGACTCAATACATACTCCAACTGGAATTTTCTTCTTCTCTTGAGACGCTTGCAGTGTATATCAAAATTTTAGTAAGTTGGAGTCATCACTGCGCTCGTATTCTTTGCTCGTCAAAACCTCAATAATTGCTAGTTTATTGTAATTTTTAGAACAATCTTGTCTTTCTTCAACGAAGTGGTTGCTTGGAGCCTTTGTAGGTTGTACTTCACTTACTGAGTCAAGATTCAGATAAAGTTTAGCATCAGTGAAGTATGATTCAGCTTCAATAAATGGCTTCACATCTGCATAAACTTTCATAACTTCTCCATTTTTTGAATACTTGAAGCATTGATGGAGAGTGAAAGGAATTACTCCATTTTCATGAAGCCATGGCCGTCCCAAAAGTATATGGTAGGAAGTCTTTGCATCAATAACAAGGAAAAAAGTATTTGCTTCCAACTCCTCAATTATGAGGTCTAGACGAATCATACCAATAGCTCGTTGGCCTCTTTAATTAAAACTTTGAATAGTTAGGTGACTGCGTAAGAGATCCTCAACAGAAATCCCGAAATTCTTCATGGCGGATTTTGGCATGATATTGATGACAGATCCTCCATCAATAAGTATGCAGCTAACCTTTTACTCCTACATGAATCCTGAGATAAAAAGCGGCCTATTGTGAGGTTTTGATCCTAATAACAAGTCCCCATCTGTAAAAGTAATGGCCATACAACATGAAGTGAAGTGTTTCTCTTCAATTTCACAAGATATAGCATGCACTATGTCAACCCTTTGATCAAAGAATCTAGTAGGAAAATAATCTTTTAGAGTCATCTAAACCCTTTTATAACTTGCAATGAATTTTCCTGCTTGCTATTTGTAGCCTTTCGACTCTCCATCGTTCTTGGTTGAAGGTGTTTGGCCACATGCGAGACCTCTAATGCTAATGGATGAGATTGATTAACACATTTTCTTCTCCTTCGTCGATGTGTCACAAGAGTACACTCACTACCATCTTCAGTTTCAGTAATAGAACTTATTTCTAGCTCAGTCATTTCATCAATGAATTATGTCTCCACTAGCACTGAATCTAAGCTTCCAAACTGAAGCATTATTGATGCCTCCATAACTGAAGATGAGAAAACCCTATCTTTGCTTGCAACATAAGTAGTATGTGCTACAGTTATAACACTAGCAAGGTTTGATCTAACAGCATCTTCCATATTAAGAATTATCTTTCCATCTCTTGCCAATGCTATTACCTTATCTTTGAAGATAAAGCATTTCTCTATTGGATGACCAACAGCTCGATGACACTTGCAATATTTTGGATCACTTACCTTTCCAGTTTCTTCAGAATGTTTTGATTCAGTTCAATCAACTTTCTTGTCAATAATTCATCAAAAATATAATAAACATTAGAATCTAAAAATGGATACTCCTTCTCCTACATTTCTTTCAGTGTTTTCTTGCCTGTTGGAATGCGTTGATCTTCAATTTTCTCAGCAACATTTTTATTACTTGTAGGAATTTTTATGGAGCTTATTCTGATCACCATGGATTCCTTAGTAGCAGCTTTGCCATATTTTCACTCTTTTTTGAATGTTTCCTTTCTTTCTTCTTATCTTCAATAGGAATTCCAAACCCGCAATTAGCAATGCTAAGCTCTATGTCATGGGCACGAGTGGCTAATTCTTCAAAAGTGCAAGGCTTGATTCCTTGAAGGATGTAAAGAAGTCCCCAGTGCATACCTTGAATACACATCTCTACTGCGAACACCTCTAAGAGTTTATCCTTACAGTTTAGACTTAATACACTCTAATGATTGATGTAGTCTACCACTAGTTTGTCTTTCCATTATTTTACATTAGTAAGTTTAATCATGATCACAGTCCGGCACGTACTATAGAAGTGATTCAAAAATGTTGCAGCTTTTCATCCAAAATTAAGCTTGTTTTGTCTTTGTCTTCAACCTAAAAGGCATAGCCCAAGTGCTTGAGTTACTTAGCCACCTTGTCGAATTCCATGTAAACATCATCGATTAAGAATACCACACTCGTATCTTGGAAAGCTGAGCTGAGCATAAACTATTCTGCTATCTCCTTTCACATCAAAGGAAGCTTTCGAAAGAATGCTGCTCGGGTCTTCTCAAGTGCAGCATTATAGCTAGCTGATTGGCAAAAATCATAGCTCACTTACAAGTTTAGCTAAGCATTTTCAGCATCGAATCTATGTGGCTCCTCTTCTGTACGACCTTGACCAATTGTTGGTACTTCATATCGAGCTGCTCCCGGAGTCAGCCATCTCTTTGGTCAGCTAGTTGACCCAAGCTTAGGACGATTTGAGTTGAACCTTGAGAGTTTTCAAGTCCCCTCCCTCCCACAATTGTTCCCAATCAGCTAGAGCCAACTTCAACTTTTGGTAAAAATGATACCCAAGTTGGTTCACCTAAAAGAGAGGTTATCATTAACTAGTGTGATCGGCTAGAGGTAGCATTCAATGAGAAACTAATTGACCCCACACTTACTATATTGTAATGGTATGCCAAAGCCTTGAGTGCGTCGATCTGACTTAGGTCCATGAATTTTCTTTAGTTAGAGGTAAAGAGCTCGATCACTATGCATTTGAGGGCATTGGAGCCCATTGACCCCGATGATATGATCGAGCTTGAGTTAGTCATCTCTATGGTCAGATTAATCCCAAACTAGGGCGATAGCAAATTTTGGGTTTTTGAAATAAAACCTTATTGATGTGTTTGCCAAGCAAGTCATAACCCGTGGCTACCTTTTGTTTACCTTTTTTGCCTGTCGTCCTCTCAAGTGTAGGTCCTCCTTGCTTGGCAACATGCCTCTTTCCCTGATCCTCAGGGCAACTGCTAACTTTCTCCATTAGTCGAGTAGGCTAGGGCACCTATTTGATTTGTAGGATGGCTGGGGTAGCGATTGAAGGTGCTACCTTCGTTATTGAAGCTTTATCTCATCGAGCAACTGCCCAACAGTGCTCCTCATTCTTTTGTGTCCTCACTAATCTTCTTTCCTGACATGAGCTATGATTTCTTCTCAATCTGCCAATAAAAGATAATTCAAGGAGCAATTAAAATAGAGCAAAAAGATGTGAAAATACACAATTATTACAATTGAAAAGAATTTCTACCTAGTCGGTCACCTGCGGGCAAGTTTAGCTTGGTTGGTGATAAGCCAACCAGCACCAAATATCTCTTTTTGATCAGTACTGAGGCCTCAATTTGGCCAAACTCGTTCAGGTGCCGAATGAAGGTGTTGGGCTAGCTTGGGGTTGGGTTTTCTAGCATTTTGACGTGCCCCCTCCACTACCCCCAAGGAATATTAAACTCACCGGGCCCTCAAATGTATAAATAATATTTTTTCCACTCTTGGCCGTATGACGAGAATAGGGTGACTAAGAATTTTTTATGTAGGTGCGCCGTTAGGTAGTAAAACCCTTACTCTTCGGTGCTACCCAACTTTTGGGACATGGGAAGGTGGAACAGATTGGAAAACTTTGCAAAAGAGGCTAGTTGGCCAAATAAGTGCATTAGCACAGCAAAACGATACACAGTTGCAAAATAGTTGTCCAGGAGCTACGTTATGTAGACTTTTAGGCCTCATAGGAGGTTAACTATAACAGGTGCTAGCAGAAACCTAAGTCCATATCTAAACCCCTTCTCAAACATCGTAATACACCCCCTCAGAGGTTGATGTATCCTACCTCGTGGCCCAGGCACCATAAGCTCAAACTCTTAAGGGATATGGTAAAAGTTCCCTAATACGTACTAAGTTAGTAGGGGTAATTTTGGAAACTATCTTGTTGTAATGGTTGGATGTAAACAATTGACCACGCGACATGGGTATTTCACTCAGGCCAGCCTTGCCCTTAAAGACAGCTCTCTCATCACTCGAGCTGCTAAAAGTCAAGCTATTACTCGACAAGCTAATAGATATGCTCTCATCCCTAACCCCCCTATGGAATTGTGCACCCTGAGACCTAGTGTTCTCATTATCTGATGTGCTTGACATGTTTAAAACATAATTGAAGGAAAATAGAAACTAGAAGAAAAACTTACAGGTTTTAATGGAAAGCTCTAAAATGAGGAAGGGAATTAAAAGCTCTAAATGTAAAGGTCAACCAAATCGAATGCAGTAAAGGTGTAACAATTGCATCATTGTAACCTGATGCTTTGTATGGCTTAATATACCAGAATCCTTAAATGCACAGAACCCTAGTTGAGTATTTAAAAACCCTGGTCAAGAATTCAAAAACCCTGGTCGATATTTCAAAAACTCCAATTGAATGTGCATAATCGTTAATCAACTATCTATTCCCTACTTCTTCTCATCAACAAGCTCGATTAAGATTGCGAGTAGAGGGGATTCATGATATGGGATAGCCAACAAGCCCAACCTAACAATTATCGACTCTAGAGAATGCTTCCAGGCCCAGTTCACACTTGAAGCCCAACTACATTTCCAGGCTCAACTGGGTCATCGAATATTATTTCTTCTCTTATGCAATAGTTAGGGTCGAGTCACTCGACCATACCCACCAAGTCGAGTGGATGGTTCTCGATCCTACTCGATGGGAGGCTCGACCTTCTTTATGGTTGATCATTATTGATTAAAGTGCTCACTCTAGTGCTAAATTGTATTTCTGCTGTATTCAATGCTCTAATAGTCAGCATGCCTCCGCATTAATGGCACATGCTGGCCCAATACCGCCTCTGTCACCAACTTTGTTTGGAGGTGCGCCTCCACAGTATTATTCTCCCAAGAAAGTAGGAGATGATGCCACTTGGAATAGTATAGGATTGGAAAATGACCTACAACTCCCAAACAATGATAAGAGCCCTCAACACTTGATAGAAGCATCTTAGACATATTACTCACCTAGGGAAGGCTGTAAATACCGCATTGCCAGCCACCCTCCAGGTATGTTATTTTTACTATACGCTCTTACTCTACTGCTCAATTCTCTTATTTAACCAGTACTGATTTGAGCGTCAGGATGCCTTAGCCGGGGGCACCTCAGCTAGTCTAACATTTGTTAGTGGTTGCATTTCCCAGCCTAAGAAGATATCACTATTGGATTATTAGACCTCCTTGGCCTAATTAGCCCAAACACAATCCAATTCAATAAAATAGCATTCAACCTCATCAGAAATATTCATATTATTTTATTGAATTGGTAATAAATTTTCTTTCATTAAATGTTAAAAATAATTACAGTTCATATTTTAATCACATAAAGTAAAATAAATATTATTATAAAATAAATTATTTCAATTATATCATTTTTTTTTAGTGTATCGCATCGAGCACATGCTAGTAATCTATTGTAACATAAAATTTTCCAACCAAAGTGTGTGCACTTTTTTTTACATGATTTTAAATTCTTAGTGCCTGTTTGGTTTTATTTTCAAAAATTATTTTTATTTTATCCTCAAAATGAAAACAAAAAATTGTCAATTTTTTTCCTATTTTCATTTTCAGCATATTTTTTCAAAAAATACTTTTACACTTTCTCTTCAGTTCACACTTTATTTTCTTTTACTTTCATTTGCATAATTTTTAATACTGAAACATAATAATATTTAAATACAACTCATCTTTAACCTTATATAATCATTTCATTTGAAATAAAATATCCAAATGACATTTTATTTTCAAACTTACACATATAGTTAACTTTTTACTATTTTAAACTAAAAAATAAAATGCCAAGGGCCTCTTAGGTTCAATCCCATTAACTGGTTCGGGCATAACCTTATAAAATGCATGGGTTGGCCAGTTTGATAAGCAGTCGAGCTGGGATCCTTCTGGAATTCCTCCACCTAAAATTTGGCATCAGTATTTCAGTAAGAATGGTGCGTATAAGTAGGCATGATGGCAGTCTTCATTTATTTGTGTGGTCCCTCATGCCCTTATTTTGCTGTTTTTGATTCAAAAAAAAAAGGCATGATTTTTGGCATTTGGGCTATGGACAAATTCACTGGAAACGTTGTGCTACAGCACTTTAAATTGGATTTTTTGGTAACGGCACGTACATGGATGTTACATTCTTCATATATAGGAAAATCATTTGAGTTGTTTGCCTGTGTATATTTATAAACATACATATATATATATATATTAAAAATTATTTGAGTTGTTTGCGTGTGTGCATATATATATATATATATATTTCTTAAACATCAGGGAAAAGAAAGGACAAGATAAAAATTCTATTAATTTTGCTTGTGACTTCAAAATGAATGCGAGAATTATCTATAAATTTATCAAGAGTAACTTAATATTGAAGGATTAATAATTGTCTAAAAAAATATTAATAAATTCTTTAGTTAAAATTTAAAAATTGTTCATCTTTACAAGCACTTCTAGTTGATTTGAAATAGACATGTCACAAAGTAATTAGTGGACATATACTTCCTTCACCCCATATTAAAATATTTATATATCTATTTTGATCTCACTTAAAATTTTAGATGAAAGCTAAAAAAAAGGAAAAAAATGCGTATGCATTTATAATATTAGTCTTAAACGCATAATTAAATTAGTCGTAAAAAACTAGCGCTACCATATTGCTTAATTATTACCTTAAATGAGAGAATTTTTTTAAAAAAATATATCTTTTAAAAGTAATATTTCATCTTAAGATACTTTTGAAAAATAAAAACGTCTTGGAAGTTAGAATAGATATGTATTACAGTATTTGAGTTTGGTTGGGCAAATAATTGTGTGGGATACAAATATTGGGTAACGTATGGGCGCAACAACCATAATGCAGTGATTGGGATAAGAAAACAATGTTGCATGATTTGCCGACCCAAAAAAAATTCTTTGGGTCCCAGTCCCAGTCCCAGACCTTAGCTCACCTTCTTCCTTTTACTGCCTCAGCTCTCCAGAAACTTTAATGATCATCACAGTAATAATAGTAAGAAATTGGAAAAGGAGTGCGAGGAGAAAAGTGTCTGTTAAAATATTGTTGCGAGCTAACTCCCTGACAATCATCCTACCAACTCTCGTTTGTGATGATTAATAATAAAGACTCAAAAAAGAAAAACATTGTCTGATGAAGGTTTTAGCAACAATTAGAGAGCAAGAGGTACTTGGCTAAGTTCACGTAAATTTTTTTATAAATTCTTATATTTTTAGAATTTATAAGATAATAAATTTTAGTTTGAAAATAAGTTATTTAAGTATTTGGCTAGAATTAAATTTTGAATCTTATAAAACGTTAGTAGAAATAATTTTATAATTAAAATAGTTTGTCAATATCCTATAAATAATTTCTTGTGAAATGTGCTTACCAAATATTATAAGCTGACCATTTTTTTGAAAAATTTGCAGATATTTTTTAATATCTTAAAAGTTATTAAGTATCTTATAAAAATTTTGAGGAGCTCTCCCAAATATCAACTGTGAATAGATTAAATTAATTTTAAAAAATTTTCACATAAGAAGAATTTATTAAAATATACGTAGACTGCAGTGGTAAATAAGTGCAATAGTAGCCCGCCGTACCATACATTTTGAGGATTACACAAAAATGGAATTTAGCATTAGGCAAACGACCAATTGCGTCCACCAATCTGCCAAAACTTTAGATCAAAAAGCGCTCTACTAATTATACCGCTAATAGTCATTATTACCATAAAAGTTTTGTTTAATGACGAGTTGACATTGAGCTGAAAAAGTCCATCACTGCCCAGTTTTTTCAACATCAATTAATGAATTTGATAGCTCATAGCTCATAGCTCATAGCTCATAGGCTGTCAGCGGGACTTCATATTAAAGTGGTTTAAGCTCAATTATAATTAGGCTCTCAAAATTCATACCTTTTGTTTTGATGTTTTTAACTTACAAGATTATGTTTTTGGAACATAATCCGAGTTGCGAGAAAAACATAGTCTCGGTTAGCAGTAAACATTATTCAATCTGGCAGGATTGGCCAATGGAGCAAATACCACTGCTACAACAGAGGATATTAGGAATTATTCTTTTTGTCTTTTAAAATTTAAAAATTGCCTTAGATATATACAGAGGCATTTCAATAAATATTTTTCATAATTACAATCATAAAATATATTTAAAATTGCTTTTACGTGAAACAATAAAGATAATTTGTATTTTACTATCATTTTTGAGTTGAGTTAGTTTAACATGTGTTTTAGTCAATGTTTTGAAAACTAAATCGAAGATAGAATCAATGGTTTTATTGATTACAGATTCTATCAGTATTTTAACTATTAGTTCAATTGACATGATGTCATGATTATAAAAATAATATATATAATATTATAAATAATGTAAGAATTATAGAAAATACAAAAAAAATAAAAAAAAATATAGGCATTTCTAAACTTTAAAATTTTATTTAAAAGGCATTGAATATTTTAGACTTTCACATATCACAAAACAAAGAAGAATAGTTACATAGGCTTCGTTTGGTTAAGTTTCCTGAAATAATATTATTTTGGGGAAACATAACTAAATGTATTTTCATTTTTTCTTCAAAATGCACATTCTTTAATATATATACATATATTATATATTATATATTTTATTATTATTATTATTCTAATATTAAAAAAATCACTCAACTCTATTGCCACCTTAAACCCAATCAAAAAGCATTAATTTGACTATTATAGTAAAAAATGTCTTATTCAAAATATAAACAAATATATCAAAAAAAAACTTTAAAATTTTTTAATAATTTATTTTTTCAAAATATAATAAATATATAATAAAATCAAATAGAAAATATAACCAAAGATTACCATAGATTTTTTAGACCCATAAAAGAAGAAATTTCTCTGTAAACACCGTAATTTGTTCAGATGATTTGTCTTTGCCGGAGTGAAGATAATTGATTGCTGCGCAAGCAAAATTGATCTAAAACACCACCTAACTACAGAAAATTATTTAAAGCATTTACTCATATTTTTTGGTCAAAAAAGAGAAACATATGTGTAGATACAAATTTAATGTCGTAATCATATAACAGCCGTCCATCGTAGTTAATCCGATGGTCCTGGACGGTGCAGAGTATCTACGTTTAATAAATATCCGTGAGAAAATACAACAAAACAGATAATTTAGCGGATAACTGAGTTTTAAATTAAAAATTAAAAATCCAGCTGGAAATCTTACATGCATTGATAACGTGGTGACAGTCCTAGTCCAGCTGTTTGTGGAGTTGGGGACCTAAGGTGGACCCTCTTTCACTCGATGGTTTCCCGTCAACTTATCGCGACATAACAAAAGGTGTAAAGCAAAAAAGAAAAGAAAAGAAAAGAAAATAATTAGACCATAAATTTAATAACATCACATTTTATCACATAATCCGACGAGTCCAAGAATTTGAGTTTGTCTATAAATTTTTCCGCCTTTTTCACTTTTTACAACTCTTTTTATCCACCATATGTGCCGGACTACGTAGAAAGAAACCAAGTCAGTAATTATGCAAATTTTAAATAAATAACATTGTGCAATTGACACAGATTCTCAAGCAGGATAATAAATGCAATGTATTTTCATTTTCAACAAGATAGAGTCAATATAAATTTGTCAGAAAAAAAAATAATAATTAAAATGCTCTTTATTATTCTCATGTGATTTGAATTTCAATTTCAATTTCAATTTTTTTTTCAAAACCAAAAAAACAAAAATAATAGTTATGGGTCATCGATTTAATAATGCACTTGTTTAGAGAATTTCTTTTGATGCTCTCATAACAAAGTATGAATCTCAAAATTCTTCGGTCGATTTTTCTATCATCAATGAGAGTATTTTTAGTGTCAGGATTTAGGTACTGCATAAGAATTTATCTTAACATATTAAATTATTTTATTGTAATTTTATCAGTATGCCCTGAAGACATATTATGAGTGCATCACTTTATTTGTAGGTTCGACTCGAGGACTTCTATTAACTTTCATAAATACTTCAATACTAATTTACGTAAAGGGATAATTGATCTTTACAATATTAATAATTTTAGATTTACTGAAAAATATATATGTAAAAATAAATAAATATATATATATATATATATTTAACTAAAATAAATGAGAAAACAACTCATTATAATTTAAAATTGACACTGATTAAAAGTTATCCAAAGTTCAATGAATATACATTAATGAAATTGAAATGCTTTTCTTTTAGCACGACCATGATTTAATTGAAGAAATGGGTACGATATATTGGTCCATAATATTGCGGCGAGATATTGACGAGAAGAGAAGACACAATAAAGCTTCCTTGCAAAGTCCAAACCAACCGAGTTAAAAAAACAGTCGCATAGCGGAGAGACAAAAACAAGAGACAGCTCTCTAGGCCGACACTCAATTCAGATCAGTCCATGGAAACACTGTCAGTCATAGAATTTTCCGAAATAGCTCATATTTCCGAACTCCTCTCCCTCTTTCCTCTATTTCTCCATCAACTTCTCCATTAAAATTTAAAACCCCACACCAAAAGACATTTATTAGAAAATGGATCCATGCCCATTTGTTCGCTTGATCGTCGAATCCTTAGCCCTCAAACTCCCGTCCGCCACCAGGCCTGCCGGTTCAGGGGTCCACCCTTCCACTACCCCCTGCTACGCCAAACTCAAAATCAAGAACTTCCCTTCACAAACAGCACTCCTCCCACTTTGCAGCTCCGGAGAGCCACCGGAGTCCTCCACTTCATCAGCCGTATTCCACCTCGACCCCGACGCCCTCCGCCGTCTCTCGTGCAAGCCTATGATCACTCTCAATATCTTGGTCTTCACGGGGCGCATGGGCCGGACGTGTGGGGTCACGAGCGGGAAGCTGTTGGGCTCCGATCGGGTGTGTGTTAATATGAGTAATGCTCAGTCGAGGGGCTGCGTTTACCATAACGGATGGATGAAGCTTGGCGGGGGCGGGGGCGGGGGCGGGGCCGAGGCAGTGGCGAGGCTGCATTTAACTGTCCGCTCTGAACCGGATCCACGGTTCGTGTTCCAGTTCGGGGGTGAGCCGGAATGCAGCCCTGTTGTTTTCCAGATTCAAGGGACTATAAGGCAGCCGGTTTTTAGCTGTAAGTTCAGCGCCGACCGGAATAATAGGTCGCGGTGAGTCTATCATGCACTTAGCCCGCGCAATTTAGCTAATGATTTGCATCATGTGCTGAAGTAGGCCAGGGTGGTAGGTTTTGCCCACCGTAGGACTATAGGACCCACGACCTCTGTCCATCAATCCAGTGCTTTATGGAATCCTGGGTTCTGATTGGATTTTATTTTTCTTTCTTTCTTTTTCAATTTCATGAAAAAAGAAAGAAAGAATTTTTCTCATTGATTTGGTTGTCCTGTCCCTATTGCATGCAACCTTTTTGACCTACATTTTATGCCCGAAATTGATGCTGAATTTCACGGTTAAATTTGACCTGGTAACTTTTATTATAAAGTTGATGGAAAAATATTATTTGGTCTGAATTATTTTATGTTGGTTGATTGTGTATTTCATTGTGATGTGATATAATATGAATTATTTAATACGTTCTTTTCTTTTTATCTCCTGTTGGGGTTAACATGATATGATCCGATTTTCATATTTTCCCAATTTTCAGTTTCTACCTCTGTTCACCAAATGAAGCAGGAAGTCTTTTCCAGTTAGAATTTCTTTCAATTTGAAAAGTAAAACATTGAAATTGGGCTTAAGAAGCAAGTTTTGCATGATCTTGAGTTGATCTGCATGTAAATTGTAGGCTAATGTTCTTCATACATTGGCTGGCACACAGAACATGTGAATCCCACACGACTTTTTGAGTAAGTAGAAAACAGGGTACCCTTTGCAGCTGGTTTGATCATTGTTTTCTTCAGTTCAACTCTTAATTTGTATTATGTGATCAATCAGAATCCCAACTTCTTCTTGTGATTTTCTTTTGACATTGTTAATATGACATGCTAAGTTATATATGGCATGAACTGGTAATTTTGGTTTTTCTAAGTAAGATTTACCAGCCATGCTTGAAAAGAAAAAACAACTCTTCTTACTATATATTAGATAAATGGTAAAAAGGGACTAATTAATTAGCAACATCCAACATGTTTATAAATAATGATGTGTAGGTACAAAGAATTAATTCTTTTCAGTACTTTTTTTGAATCAAGGTTCAGAAGCTGTATCTCCTAAATATGCTGTTGGAATCTGATGATTTGGTCAAACAGACAAAAATTAAGCCTTCTGCTTAATTAACTGTCATGGCAACCACCATTGATTTGATTCCCTTGGCATGTGCAAAGATTTGTTGCAACTTTAAGCTTCTTGCAAGTGACTCTTTCTTGTCCGAAGACTGCTTATGGTTGCATTATTGATCTAAACCATTTTTCTTTTGTGTGAAAATTCAGGTCGCTTCCTTTAGATTTCAACACCAACAATAGAAGGTGGATGAGAACATTTTCTGGGGATAGAGACAGAGTAGGAAGGGAACGAAAAGGGTGGATGATAATAGTTTATGATCTATCCGGCTCTGCTGTGGCTGCAGCATCTATGGTCACTCCATTTGTCCCGTCCCCAGGATCTGATCGTGTTTCTCGCTCAAACCCTGGTGCTTGGCTCATCCTCAGCCCTAATGGAGTTTCCATTAGTAGCTGGAAGCCCTGGGGACGTCTTGAGGCTTGGAGAGAGAGAGGGCCGGTTGATGGCCTGGGTTACAAGTTTGAGCTCATAACTGACACTGGTCTTACTAGTGGAATTCCTATTGCTGAAGGAACTATGAGTGTCAGAAAGGGTGGAAATTTTTGCATTGACAACTCAAGAAAAGATTCAGCACTAAGTTTATTGATGCCAAGTCGAGGATTTGTGATGGGATCAAGTGTGGAAGGAGAAGGAAAAGCGAGCAAACCGGTCGTTCAGGTTGGTGTGCAGCATGTGACCTGCATGGCCGATGCTGCCCTATTTGTTGCGCTATCGGCTGCCATAGACCTTAGCATGGATGCTTGCCGGCTGTTCTCGCATAAACTGAGGAAGGAGTTTAACCATGATGAACAAGAATCATTCCCCTGAGTGTTTTAGCAAAACCCTCTTTCTGCAGTGAAAACCATTGGCTTGGAGAGCCTTGGTTTGAGCTTAGAAGATGATCTTTTCTCCTTAAGCTTGCAACACTTTTGTGCATTTTCTATTCTTTGGTGAGATTTGATTTTGTAAAGAAAAATTTATAATAGATATAACTGGTTGATATCGACTGGGGACTGAAATTGTAAATACAGAAAACAAAAAGAGGATCTTGTTTGCAGGTTATTTATTTATTTATATATTTTCTTGAGTATGATTTGTGTTTCGCATTTGAAGTCCTCTGCTTCTTATCTACTTGCTGTATGTTGTTTCGGGAGATTTTATGATATTACTAGCGTGAGATGCATGTTATATTGTTATTCAGTATGTTAAAAAAAGTGTTACATTTTTTAAAATTAGTACCTTTACATATTAAATTTGGTTATTTTTGGAGTATAGAAAAACTAAATTAAGTAATTGAAATATTTTTAATGATGAATAATATTGTATATCAAGCAAAAAAATCTATCTATTAGTATTATTGATTGGAGTTTTTTAATCATTCCAAATGTACTTATTAATGAGCAGATATAATATATACATATATATCTATACATGTTTTTGTTTTTTTTTTTTTAAGGTTAATAGGGGAAAATTTTATTGCCAATCATCAGAGAGGATGCTCAACAGGAATGCAAGAATTTGATTCTCCCACAAAATCGGCCCAAACAAAAAATAGATGTTCTTATAATATAATCAAATATAATTGTTCGTTAAGCGCCTAATGAGGTGTGGCCCAAACAAAAAATAGATGTTCTTGTAATATAATCAAATATAATTGTTCGTTAAGCGCCTAATGAAGTTAACAATATCATGTTACTCCAACGTAAGAGTTTTGCATTCTTCAATAATAGACCCAACATATCAGACAACAACAAAATTCTTTAACATGACCAGGACCATCAATTGAGAATCTAATTCGAATAGGATCGACTGAGAATATAAATTTTTAACCCAATTCAAAGCCTCGCGGAAACTCAACGCTTCTGCCAACATTGGGGATACCTCGCCAGTGAAAGGAACAGCTCTTGCAATTCTGAATTGGCCATGTTCATCACCAATCACCCAGCTTGCTCCAAATGTAGAAGTTCTGGGTAAATATCGCGGCATCCACATTGCACTTTAACCACCCACAATGAGGACGGAGCCATCCGTACAGCGCTGGATCATCCTGATTTTGCATTGAGACCATTGTCCTTTGTTGAGCAAGGTTCCGCTGTTGCAGTACAGAATCTGCACACTAGACAATTATGTGAGCCATCCCGCCTTTTTATTCCATACAACCAGGTTCCTATTATTCCAAATACTCCATAGGATCATTAATATTCTTTTTCCTTCTTCACCAAAAATATGTGCCTGAGCACTCTGCAACCAGTCCAAAATGTTGCCTATCTGATCGGGGGAACTCCAACAGGCACATAGCTTCAGCAAGTTACCGCCACAAGGCAGTAAAGCAGAATGGGAGATATAGTCTCCGCGTGAGCTTGACGTATCGGACAAAGTGGCCTAACTTCTACCTTTTTCGTCAAGAGTCTGTCTTTGGTTGGTAAGCTATTGTTACATGCCTCCCCACCACATTTCGGACTTTGGGGGAACCTTGGATTTCCAAATCCTCTTCCAGACCAAAGAGGGAGTGTTGCTAGTCCGATTTTCTCCACTTGAAATTAATCTTTTGTAGCTACTTTGAACTGTATAAATACCTTTGCATTTCAAACTCAAAATCCAGCAATTCTTATTCCTTCGAGCATTCAACGGGATGCTATGATTTTATTTGCATCTCTTTTATTAAAAGTGGAATATATTAAGTTAACATTCCACACTCAATCTCCTAAGTTGATAAGAGAACTAACCTTACTGAGGAGCAACTTCAAATTCAACATAGTTGTGGCATAAGGATTTTGCTGGTCATTTAGCCAAGGGTCCTCTCCTATTATAATGTACTCTCCACTTCCCGCTTTTATGACGCTTCCTTCTTTGATAAAAGCTTGAGTTGCCCGCATACTGCATCAAATGAAGCTCGAACTATTGGACAACTTAGCTTCAAAGAAAGAGTTTCCTTCATAGTAGTGGGCTTTGAATATTTTTGCAGCCAGAGATTGAGGAAAGGTCACCAGCCTCCGTGCTTGTTTCCCCAGCATGGCTAAATTTAATTCTCTAAGCTTCGTGAACCCATGCCTTCATTCTCGATAGTGGAAAGCCATTCCCCTTTCATCCATCGAATGCCACGAGAATTGCTGTGGTTTGATCTCTAGTAATATGAGTTCATCAATCTCTCAATATCGTCACAAAGATCCTCTTGGAGCCACAAACACTCATTACATAATTTGGGATCGACTGAGCAATTGTCCTAATCGGTACCTCTTTTCCTGCTCTAGACAGGAACCTTTTTGTTCCATCCCTACATCCTCTGCCAAACCTTCTCCTAACAAAACAAAAGATCTCCTTCTTTCTACCAACCAACGAGGGGAGGCGTAAATACTTGCTCTGATCATTATACGGCTGGATGTTTAGCAAGTTGCAAATGCTAGTTCTTTCTTCAGGTTGTGTGTTAGAGTTGAAAAACTGCAGATTTTTCAAAATTGATAATTTGTCCTGAAGTACGCTCATATTCTTTAAGCCCTTCCTTTATAGCATTACCTTCATTAATAGATGCTTGGAAGAACAGTAAGCTGTTGTTTGCAAAGAAAAGACGAGTAATGGGATGAGTTCTTCAAGCTACTTTGCTGCAATGAATTTTACCTTGCCTTTCCCTCTTCTGAAGGATTGTCGAAGACCTTCTGTGCAAAGACTGAAAAGCATGGGGAAAAAGGATCCCCTTGACTTAGTCCCCTCTTTGGCGTCAATGGCCATACCTCGCATCCTTGGTGGTTAATTCTGTACTTAACAGACTGCACAGACATTTATAATTATGCTGATGAACTTGTGATGGAAGCCCATTGTCTCCATGCCACTCAATTCTGTTATAAGTTTTACTCATATCACTTTTGAGAGCTGCAACAACTTGTTTCCCTTTGGTATTCTCGTTGGACAGTGCATTGCTTCAAAAGCAATCATAATATTATCTGTGATCAAGCTTCCCGGCACAAAGGCACTTTGATTTTCTGAAATAACTTTTGGAAGCACCCTTTTTAATCAATTTGCTAGGACCTTCCAAACAACTTTATATAAGAACTTACATAGAGTAATTAGCATAAGATCTAACATAACTTCAGGGTTTTTCTTTTGTGGAAGCAGATAAATACTTGTATCATTTAAACCTTCCGGGAGTATCCATCATTCAAAAAATACAGACAAGCATTAGCTACATCAACCCCCACCTCCACAGAAAACAAAAAAGAAGGAAAAACAATGGACTAGATTCTGATAAGCTAGGTTCATCCCTTCTGGTCTTGTAAACTTTTGTGAATGCATTGAGAACATTGCTTCCTTCACTTCCATTTGTCTGAATAATATGATAAGACTCATTTTGAGACGTGGTGATCTTGTTGCAAACACAATTCAAATTTGCTTCACCATCACAGCCTATAGACGAAAATAAATGAGTAAAGAAATTAGCGATGACTTCCCCTAGCTGGTTTTGCCAAGTTCTCCAGTTTCCTTCTCTATCTTCTAGTTGATTGATCTGATTGCTTTTCTACCGAGCAGATGCCTTACCATGGTGGGAGTTTTGATCTCCTTCTATGAGCCAGAATCATTTTGCGCATTGCTTTCGAAGTTCCTCTTGTTTCTGCAGAACAGTCAGATATTCTTTTTGAGCTTGAGCAAAACCCTGTAAGAAGTTCTACAAGTCCTCATTTTAATTTGGCTCTCGCTCAGTCTTTCATTGAAATGGGATGTCAACTGGTTGCCCACTTTGAGAGGTCGCGACCACATTTAACGAGTCTTTCTTAGATCGGCAAATCTCTGTTGCTTCTCCTGATGTCCAAAATAATAATTTTGCAATGATCATCTCTCAGCCAAACATTTTTAAAGCGAAAACAGCTAGGCTTTTCTCTGTATGCTTGAAGCATCGGTTGAAGAAAGATTGGAGAGTGGTTTGACCCTGTCGGCTGCAAATTAAAAGACTTCAGCTTGTTTGAAATATTTGCCCCACTCAAAATTAGCCAAGGCTCGGTCTAATTTTTCTTCAACAAAGTGGCTTGTACCTCTTCCTCTCTCACAAGTGAAAGGGTGACCATACATACCCAAAACCCTAAGGCTGCGATGTTGAGCCACATTTCCGAAACCCGGACAAAGCCATTAAGGGTGATAACATCTCCCCTCTTCTCCATTAGGGAAAGTAGATCGTTGAAGTCCCTGATACAACACCATGGTAAGCTTCATTTTTCCTTTAAACTGTAGGGCAAATCCCACGATTCTCTTCATTTGAAATGATCTGGATACCCATAAAAACCTATAAATCTCCACCTGTTCATCCCTTCTAAATTAACTTCCATATCAATCAAATTCTGAGAGAAACCAATGAGACTTGCCATCTCCTTTTTCTGCCATAACAAAGCTAAACAACTACTAGTTCTGACACTCTCAACTGCGAAACATCCCTCATATGAAGTCTCCACTCTAATATGCTCCATTTGGTTTTGGTTTAGTTTGGTCTTCATGAGAGCTACAAAATTGGCCTCCTTAGATTTTATTAAACCTTTAGTACTTGAATTGTCTATGGATTCCCAAGCATTCGACAATTCCAACTGATGGTACTCTCTTTGCTTTGCTGGTCTAGATCCAGAAACTGCCACCAACCAATTTTTTGGGTCAATAGGGTCATATGATTTGAGATATAATCTGAGATAATCGCTAATATTTCTGCACACTCGTTCAGTTATAAAACCAATCGATAAATTGTAGACTTGGACCTAAAAGCTAATATGAATAAGTGACACATTCTGGGGTAGTTTGCCAGGCAGGACTTAATTCAAGGTAAGCAAGTGTTGATTCAAATTCAATTGTCCTCCCTCCAAAACTCGTAGCTTTTTTGAAGCCAAAGAAGTTGATATGCTTGCACTGCTGTGGTTGAACAATTCTTCTGTCATCATCTTCCTCTAAATCACTCGCCCTTCCTCTTCCCCCTTTAGCATAACTCTAGCACACTGATCCACAAGGCGATCTATTCTCAAAGAGTTTTATGATCTATAGATTAATTGACAATAAAAAAAACGCACAGTTATCAGAAGATAAGAGAGAAAAGATGCTTGTCGCAGAGATAAGAGAGAGGGGGTTCAAACATATACTTAGCTAGTTGCCAAAGTGTTATCCATGACAAATTTATATAAATGTTAAATGAATAGAAAAGAAGCGAAAAATAGATATAACAATTGATGCTGCTTTGAGCTGGAAGGTCAAGTATTCCGATTGATTTGAGTGATTTTGGGCTTGATATTTGCAACAACGAACACACGTCAATCAGTCGAGAGGCCCTTGGCTAAGGCACTCCGACGCTCAAGTTAGTTCTGGTAGAGCAGAATATAGAGAG
>JACGDI010005453.1:453636-507760 GCA_014898725.1 Jacaranda copaia | reverse complement strand
CCTTGAGCGTGGTTGGGCCTGCAGTATTTATAGTTTTGTGCGGGTGTGATTTTATCCAAGTACCCTTATCAAGTGTACTGACTTTGTCCCATGCCAGGGGGTTGAAAGTCATTCCAGATTCTAGTGCTTTGCCAGGTAGCTAAATCTCCTATTTTCTCGAATAACCGTGCCAGCAGGGTCACGTGACTGCCAAAGTTGTTGGCAGGGTTGTCAAAGTTGTTGGCAGCAGTTGCACCGACTGCCACGTGTTATCGGAGTGTGCTCGACACATTAGATAAACATGCCCGGCAGGGATCCGTGTGAACGTCAGAGGTCGATTCATGTCGACCAGACTCGAATTCTTGAAGTTCTGGGGTGGTTCTTAGGTCGATACAAGTCGACCATAGGCCTTACCCAGTGAGATCGATACTGGTCAACCAAATAGATATACACTTGGGCCTCGTGGGCTGTCTTGTTTGGTATTGGGCCTATTGGGCTATCCTATATCAATAATGAAAAGATTCTACAAATTATAAAACATTAGATCAAAGGAGAAAATTTGAAAAAAAATAATATTTAATGAATTACAAATGGAATAATCGAAAAAAAAATGAAGTGACAAAATAAATAATATCAATTTAAATAGAAAATGCATTTGTTGATAATTTAATTCGAATCATGGAAGAAATGAATAAAGGGAAACACAACAACAAACTAAGAGAAATTTGATAATTATATTATTATATAAAATTAAATTTATGAGATGAAAAAAAAATCATAATAAAATGAACAAGTGAACTTAATTAATCACATGATAAGAGCTATCTATATTTATATCTTATGATTGATCTTATCTTGAATCATACACCAATCACATAATAAATATATTTACTTGTTATGTGATCAAATTGAGTTCGAGCAAATCCAATTCAGACTAAATTTTTTGGAGGACTTCCATCAAATTTCATTCGAATGGAAGAAAAAGAGATTAATTTTTGTTTTGCATTGATGTTAGTTTTGTTATATACTTTCTTTATACAACCAAAATTTTAAGGGCTTGTTTATTTATAAATTTTCAAAAAAATTTCAACTCCCAAAATATAAATAAATATGTCGTCACAATTCCCAATTTCAATACCCAAAAGGCTTAAAATACTCTCTCAATTTATTTTCTACCCATTCCCCAATATTTAGCTCTGTAATTTTTTGTCCCCCTACCCAATCTATATGACACGCATAAATAATGTCAAAATATCAATTTCACCTCACTAACCTAACAAAAAAATTATTGATGTGAATATCTTATCTCACTACCAAAAAACTAAGTACTTGGTACAAAAATACTCACTACGAAATTAATTTTATAGCTATAGCTATATATTATAGGTATGGACTTTGGTAGCAAATGTAATTTTTTTTTAATTATAAACAACAAAGATTAAAAATAATCAATCCATAGCACTCTATGTTGATTACTTATGCATTATCAATAGACAAATTAATATATTTATAAAAAAGAACGATCATCAGCTATAAATTGATCGTAGCAAAAGTTAGTTACAAAAGTATCAACTTTGAACTTAGTTAGGACAATTTTATAATTAAGATTATGAATTTTTAGTATCAGCTACGAATTTGTTGTAATTGATGTTCTAGTTTTTATACTGTCTCCTCTCAAAACACAGCCAAACAAACAATTGTTGTCCAAAATAATCTCCACCTACCAATCAAAATATAAAGTTATAAACAAACAACCATTACATTCTCCAGCTTCGCTTCCCAAAAATTATTTTGCCAAAATATTTTGACAAAATACTCTAGAATGTAAACAAACAAGCCCTAGTGCTCTGGCAAAATACATTTGAAGGAACCAAAAAAAGAAAAGAAAATATGAAAAAAGGATAATGATACGATGTGGAGTGATTGCAAGGGATAATGAGGGCAATTCTGATTTGTGTGGCTTGAGAAGGAAGGAAAAGAAAAAAGGAAAAAGAAAAAGAAGAAGAAGACGACGACGACAACTTAAGAAGAAGTAGAAGTCATGATCTCTGCTAGTGATAATGCAGAAGCTGCGGAAGCTAATGCAGCTTTTATGGCAATGGAGCTTATTGTTCACAGTGGATGGACTACGAAAGACCCTAACTAGAAATGTCAATGGTATGATTACTACCTATGAATAAAGTGAAAATGAAGTAGGCATCCTTAAATTCATTTCTAAATTTATATTTGATATAATTTAAAAATGAGAATTTTTAATTTTATAGAAATTTTTATTTTCAAAAATATGGATTTAGCCATTAGTTCACTTCCTCTTCATGAGTTTAATCATTTTTATTTTATCATTGATGAACTTATATTTTTTTAATAAAATTATCCTCCATAATTTAACTAAAATTATAGTTTGATGTTTAAAAAACAAACTCTTTTTTTTTTTATGAATGTTTAGTATAATGTTTCGGCTTATTTGATTGTTATGTGTTTTTTTAATTTTATATTATGCTCCTATATATACTTTAATAACATTATAAAAAAATGAAGTATTGTGCATTAGTATAAAATAAAAATAAAAATAATAAGAATGAAAATAATTATATGCCTCTCAATTTTTTAATAAAAAATTAGAGATGCATCATTGACTTGGTCAATGTCTAGTACTGATATATGTATGTATGTATATAGATATATATATATTTAAAATATTAATTATATCCACGCCCCTTTGAATGATTAAAAAATCAATAAATAAAATAAATGAAGAATTGTTATTCTATTAATGACTCTTCAAATAAATTTATATAAAATAAATTAATAAAGGCATTCTAACCTTATCACATAAAATTAAGCACTCTAGTTAAATTTATATAACATAGTTGATAAGATGTAAAATGCATATACTGATTGATGAAACTGGAATAATATTAAAAATAATATTAAAACTACTTAGTTATAAACTTACCAAAAACTATTTTTAAAACAACATGTACAAAGTATTTATGAGTAAATACTTTTATTTTAATAATTTTCTATAGAAAGATAATTTTATCCTACAAAACAGTTTCACTCTATTCCTATGTTTTATTATTAGTCAGTAATAATGAGATTGAAAAAAAGTAAGAAATAATAATTTATTTATTTATTTTTTTCTATCTTTATTTAATTTCTCAAATCAATTCAATTCCACCTAACCTAAACGTATTCCAACATATCAATCACCCCTAAGAATTTAAAGATAGGACTTATAGACGCTTGCGTTTATTGAAGTAATATATATAATTATTGTCATTGCCTTTTTCATCATAAAAAAAGCTTGCAACAATAACCAGAGATACTATTGCAAGTTAATATTTTCCTATAATGTGGGGATGGTGTTATAGATGTTAAAAAAATTTCATATTGGAAAAATACCTGATGCACGACGCCTGGCAACGTGTAATATTAAAATGTTTCGGGCCTCCATTCCAATAGTTCAACACTGTCTTACATTAATATTTTATTCTATTATTACGTTATATTATAAATGAATATTAAATCTTTGTTATATATATAGTTATCTTATTTACCAAACCTTATGTGTGTGTGTATATATATATATATATATACATTCTTCTGTATCTTCACAAATATAAAATTAAGTAACAAATAAAAATAGTTGATTCGAAATGGGCCGAGAACAAAGGATGTTGGCACCCACCGTACGTGCTAACTCAAGGCCTTCTTATCTACATCAAATTCAAAATTACTGTTGAGTTATTGTCATTTCTTTCTTTTTAGGCCCAATTTTAGAGAAGCAAATGCTTTCTCCTGGAGGCTTGAGGACCAACAATTCCTGAGAAGCCCGATCTCCAGCCTTGGATCATTGGTGGATGCTCTCATTGTCGCTTGGCCTAATTTTTACGAAAATTTTGGTCTATGGAAATCGACACTCTTTATTAAGGAGTTGATGGTCAAAAATATTATTCTCTAATTAATATTAAAAATATATTGACTATATTACGTTCAATTTATCTATAAAATAATTCTTCATTATTTAATTTTTTTGGTGAGCATAAAAAAAGAAGAAGAGAGATTTCAGCAATTTATCTGTTCAAATTTTCTTTATATGTTAAAAAAGGAAAAGAATGACTATTGTAAGAACTATCACTATAACTTGTATGATTGTAAATATTCTGCTCCCTAATTTATATGAATTTTCCACTATCATTAACATTTTATATTTGGATCAAGAAAATTAGTGAAGGAAAAAAAAAGAAAAAGAAAAATACAAAGATGCAAAAATTAAAGTATAAAGTACACCATTTAAAGTCTAAAAATTATTTTTTAATACTTTCTTCATTAAAATTCATAATTAAGGGGTAAGGGGAAAAAAAGGTGGCCTTTAACCTCCAGCGTGCTTCATGTCTTCTTCTTGTTCTTCTTAGCATTGAAGAAATAAAATTGTAGAGAATATTCTAAATTCATAATTTCTAAATGTAATATGTATACCATTATGGTTTATATTAATGGTACATATTGGGGCATCTTATTATAGAGTATCAAAATCTATTTGTACTTTAGGATTCAGTTCCCACTCATTACTTTCTTAATTTTACCATTCCATCTCAAGTTTGACTTTTGAGTTCACTCTCTAATCACCTAGATTGATGAAAACACCCTCATTTTAGTTTTTTTCTTCCCATTTACAGGTTGAAATCTATTGCTTCTCTCTCATCTCATTTATGTCTCTCACCTGTTATTTTTTTCCTGTGGATCGCAGAGTGTTCCCCTTACTTCTGTTTTCTGCCATCACCGATGGATATTAGCATAAAGAAAACCTAATTCTCTCCATTTTCTTATGGTAGAAGAAAGACCATTGGTTTTGATTGTGGAAGAAGACTCAATGTAGAAGAAAGAATCTTTTTTATAAAGTAGATTTTATCATGTGGGTTTGTATGTTTTTGTTTGCATGGGCTTGTAAGATAATTCCATCAAAATTTAGAATTGCTCTAGTACATGTTTTATGGATAGTTGCATTTAGTTGTGATTTTTTATTTTCATTTTTATTTTTAGCATATGTTACAATTTTCAATAGTTTTCATTATGTTTATTATTTGAATTTTTTAGTGTTTGAATTTGGATTTTGTTGCCAGCATTCTTCCTTTGATATCTAAATATAATATGTTTCTATGCTATAATTAGAAATATGACCTAAATTAAGATTGGAACTCATTTTTCCAATTGACATATTTATAATATAAGTTGAAGAAAGCTTATTGCTGAGAATATATATATATATATATATATAAACTTACTGTTTTTATGAGCTAATTATTATATAGCATGGCTCTTGTTTTGAAAATCTTTTGGTTTCAAAAAACATGCCCTCATGGTAAGGGAAGTCATCATCCAAAAGAAGAAAAATCTTTAGTTTCAAATTTGTGTATAGCTGTTATGCAGATTTGGATCTTTAACTATTGTACAGATTTGTCTTTAGCTACTATACTAAATGTGTAGTAATTGGTATATGGTATAGGTGATTCAGAGATGAAGTATTTTTAGGGTATATATAATATATAGATTTACATATACAGTACTAATCATGAAGAATGCAATAATATAAATTACTATATATTTAAGCAAAATAGTACTTCACTCTAGTAGATAAATGCTCGATTGCAAAAATGTAACATTTTATCTTTGGCATCTTGTATTG
Source organism: Jacaranda copaia (assembly GCA_014898725.1). Taxonomy (NCBI): domain Eukaryota; kingdom Viridiplantae; phylum Streptophyta; class Magnoliopsida; order Lamiales; family Bignoniaceae; genus Jacaranda; species Jacaranda copaia. The sequence goes on along the minus strand of JACGDI010005453.1, from coordinate 502,092 downwards.
TACCACAGTAATTCTATAGTAATTCATGTATCACCTAATTTACCTCGATTTGTTGATAAATCAACACATAATATCATCCAAAAATAATAAAATCATATTTCATCAAGTATGGTTGGCACATGCACGTATTCAAATAGTTAGGAATACAACTACTTGTGAAAAATATTATTATATGTGGTGAAATGATTCATTTGGACATCAACATTGTAGGGAATGCCTTAGTTTACCTCAATATTATGGATGAAACATTGTATTAGACCATCCCAAACATTCAAAATATGTTTCATCTTCTAAATAATAGGATGCTCGTGCATTCAAATAGTAAATACTTGAGTTTTATATAAGCATGCTTCAACATTGATATCAAATACTTGCACCTCTCAATAACATGCTGAGAAACATATTTACAATGATGGCACTGCAGCTTCAGCACAATCTTATCAATTGTTTTTGCTTTCGTGTTGAATACCATCTTTTAAGAAAATAATACTATTATGAGGTAAATGTGTCCTTGTGGCACCACCATCGAAAGTCAATCAACCTCTCATGACTATGTTAGTTTTATGACTAATAAATAATAGTTTGATAATCATGCAATGATACTGCAAATTGACAAAAAATAGCAATCTTTGGGATTTTTATACTGAATTTGCCTTATTCTATACTTATTTGGCATTTTTTTTTTTTTTGCTTGCTTTACCTTTGGTTGAATTTACTTTAATTCAATTTGTAAAATAACACATAAGATCCTTTAATACAATAAAATCACATTTTCTTCAAGTAATAGTTATGAATAGTATGTTTGCAAATAGTTGAGAACAAAAATATTCACATCCAACTACTTGTATTCTTATTTATAATAGTAGGATTGTCAATGGATTAGATTTTAATGTGAATCCAATATGAATTCAATTTGGATTTTAGAATTTGTATTTGATTAAAGTATCCAGTGAATCAAATCCAATTAAAAAATATCTGTAATCCAAAATAAGTGGATTAGATATAGAATTAAACAATTTAACCTATTAAAAATCCGAATCCAAACTTTAATAATTTTTTATTAAATTAATACTCTTATATATAATATTAATAAAAAATTTAAAATAAAATCTATATATTATATGGATATAAAGATCTATATTAATATCTATATTATGCTATTAATATTGAGTATTTAACCTCAAAAATAAGAAAGATATTGATAAAATATCAAATATAATAATGTGTAATAGTACATCTATGCATTAATATAATGTAAAATAGGGGTTTAATATTCAAATATTTAACTTTTGGACTAATATATAAAAGTTATTAAAAATTCAAATATTTTTAAATTTACTTTATAAATACAATATTTTTATACAATCCAAAAGGGAAAAAATATATTAATCAGGTTTAATTTTTTTTCGGATTTGGGATATCCATTGGATTCAGATATGGTACTAGCAAAGGTCCTATAAGATATTAGGTTAGATTTGGATATAAATTTTGATAATCAAATTTGGATTTAGATATGGCTAATTTGATCCAAATCCAATTCATTGATAGCTCTATATAGTAGTGCAAACTATTGGTGTATGAGGTAAATGCATATTTCCGACACCACCATCAAAAGCGAATGAACCTCTCATGACTATATCAGTTCTATAGTTAATAAATCATAGTTTGATAATTATTCAATGACTTATGTAGTTAAAATTCAACTTAATCTTTTATGCACTAAAAATGATATTGCAAATCAACAAAAAATACAGAATTTTTAAGATTTTTATAATGGATCATTGCAATTTTGTATTGAACTCGCCTTGTTTTGTACTTATTTGGCTTGTTTTTCCACTTGATTTTCTAATGGCTAAATTTACCTCAATTCAATTCATGAAACAACACATAAGACCCTTTAATATAAAAAAAATATGTTTTCTTCAAGTAATAATCATGATAGTACATGTGCAAATGGTTAGGAACACAAACACCCACATCCAACTATTTATGTTCTCATTCATACTAGTGTAGATCATTGGTGTATGAAGTAAATATATCCTTTTGGCACCACCATCGAAAGCCAATGAACCTCTCGTGATTATATCAGTACTGAGACTATTAAATCATTGTTTGATAATCATGCCATGACGTATCTAATTGAATTCAACGTAATTTCTTGTACTCTAAGAATGATATTGCAAATGGATAAAAAAAATATCAATTTTTGAAACTTTTATACTTGATCTTTGCATTTTTGTACTAAATTTGCCTTGTTCTACTTGCTTTTGGAATAGTTTACCTCAATTAAATGCATGAAGCAATATGTAAGACATTTTAATATAATAAAATCATGCTTTCTTCAAGTAATAGTCATGATAGTATGTGTGCAAATAGTTGGGAACATAAATACCCCCACCCAACCATTTGTGTTCTTATTCACACTATTTTAAACTATTAGGGCTCATTTGGATTTTGTGATTTGGCTAGATAGACAATTTTATTGAGATATATCAAAGGATTGGTATCATTTACTTAAGCCCATGATTGGTTAGTAGCCTAGTAAATAATCCTAGAATTAAATGATAACTTATCCAAGACTAGGGGGTGAGATTCTCTAATCCAAAATTAATGATCCTATGGAATGACACCTAAAATTAGTTATTTGACAATTGCACTCATGTAAACTCATAAAATTGAACAATATTGGGGTTTGGATTTGTCTTATTATAATGTGTATTTTGATAAATTGAATAATCTAATTATTTTATCATTGTATCCATATAAGGATTGATAAAAAAAAATTATATACCCAAATATGAAATCCTAGTCATCAAACACAATATTAATTATCTTATCTTCAATAGTATAATCCCATTATCTCATTATAATCTTATCAATTTTATTTGTATATCCAAATGTGCCCTTAGTGTATTAGGTAAATGTATCCTTCTAACACCAGTATCGAAAGCTAATGAACCTCTCGTGACTATATTAGTCTAAATTATTGTGCAATGACTTGTCTAGTTAAATTCAACTTAATCTTTTATGTATTAAGAATGATATTGCAAATCGACAAAAAATATCATTTTTGGGTTTTTATATTGGATCTTTTCATTTCTATATTGAATTTACCTTGTTTGCTTATTTGGCGTATTTTTCTACTTACTTGTGATTTGGCTGGATTTACCTTAATTCAATTCATGAAACAATCCAACCATTTATGTTTTTATTTATACTAGTGTAAACCATTGGTGTTTGAGGAATGTGTCTTCTTTTGGCACCATCATTGAAAGTCAATAAATCTTTCATGACTATATTAGCCTTAAGACTAGTAAATCATGGCTTGATAATGATGCAGTGGCTTATCTAGTTACAATTAAACTTAATCTCTTATATACTAAGAATGATACATCAAATTGACAAAAAAAAAAAAAAAAAACCATTTTTGGAATTTTTATACTAAATTTTGTGATTTGTATTGAATTTGCCTTATTCTGTAATTATTTGGCATGCTATTGTACTTATTTTTCTTTTGGTTGTATTTACCATAATTCGATGCAGGAAAAAACACATAAGACCCCTCTAATATAATAAAATCATATTTGTTTCAAGTAATAGTTGTGATAGTACGTGTGCAAATAGTTGGGAATGCAAATACCCATATCCAACCATTTATATTCTCATTTATACTAGTGTAAACTATTAGCATATGAGACAAATATATCCTTCTAGCACCACCATTGAAAGCCAATGAACCTTTGATGACTACATCAATTCTAGGATAATAAATTACAGTTTGATAATCATGCAATGGGTTATCTAGTTAAATTGAACTTAATCACCTATTTAGTAAGAATGATATAGTAAACCAACAAACAAATATCAATTTTGTGGAATTTTTGTGCTGGATCTTTGCATTTTTGTATTAAATTTGTCTTATTCTATACTCATTTGGTGTGTTTTGTACTTGCCTTTTCTTTTGGCCTAATTTAGCTCAATTTGATGCGTGAAACGATACATAAGACGCTATAATATAATAAAATCACATTTTCTTCAAGCAATAGTCGTGATAGTATGGGTGCAAATGATTGGGGAACACAAATACTCACATCCAACCACTTTTGTTCTCTTTCATACTAGTATAAATTATTGGTGTATGAGGTAATTATATCCTTATGAGACCATTATCGTAAGCCAATAAACCTCTCAAGGTTATACTATCCTAGAACTAATAAATCATGGTTTGATAATCGTACAACGACTTATCTACTTAAATTTAACTTAATCTCTTATGTACTAGGAATGATACTACAAATCGACAAAAAAATAAAAAAATAAAAGTCCCATTTTTGGGATTTTTATATTACATCTTTGCATTTTTGTATTAAATGTGCCTTGTTCTATACTTATCTGGTGTGTTTTTGTGCTTCCTTTTCTTTTTGGTTGAATTTACCTTAAATTGATGAATTAAACAACATATAAGACTATCTAATACAATAAAATTATATCTTCTTCAAATAATGATTGTGATAGTACCTGTTCAAATTATTGGCAAACAAACTAACCATATCTAACTACTTATGTTCTCATTCATACTATAATTTATACCACTAATTAAATATATAATACTTCATATTTTGGTCATGTCTACTCAAATGCTCTAATAAATACTACAGTCTCAGTATCTAGTACTGAAATCTTATATTTGAGAAAACCTTAGACCCTAAATTATTTTTGCCTTTTTGTGGAAAATAGGCTTGGTTTGGCTACTATAACCCGACTACTTGCAATCATAACAATGCTTCCCCTGAGTAGCTAAGCTATCTTTTCCCTTCTTGTATTGGGAAACCATCCTCATATTGTATCAGAATGAGGCAAGTCACCCTGATATTATATTAGAATACCACAAGTAATGCTTATGATTTAAAATCATATAAGCTATTTGCACCTGATATTTTGGTCTATCCTAAACAATGACACTATAAAAAAATTTAAGATTGTTGTAAGAAATCATTAAATTAATGTAAAAAGAAAAAAAAGTAATAAATTATTATCACTCCAAATTAACATAATTTGAAATGTGTTGAGAATAATACCATATTTTAGGAAATTGATACCTTATTTGTCAAACTTAGTACTTCATTATAAAAACTTAATATGTTTGTTCTAGTATCCGGTACTGCAATAGAGAATTTAGATACCATATATGCCTATAAAAATATTGGTTGTTTTAGCAACTTGTAACATATACAAATCTATGGCTTAAGACACAAATCTACCCTACCACTTCAAAAATATATTAAACATTCATATTAATCATCCAGTAAGAAAGTGATCAATAAGTAACAATAAGTTACAAAGTTATCATCTGGCATCATTTAGAGAGAAAATCCACATTAATCTTTTTGCTGTGATTTTGAATTACATTACTCAAGAATAATCTAGATAGAAAATTATATTGCTATAGAATATGGCAAGTCATGCTCATGGCCTAATATTGTAGCAGTTATGTGAGCTCGATATATATATTAATAGAACACACCTTAGAATAGTACCCAAAATCTTACGTTCCTCGCGTAACATTCAAATTAAAGATAACGAATTATTCGGCAGTCCATAGATCCCACTTGTTATTTATCGGGTATCTTGTTGTGCCCACAATAATCTATTTTTTCTTAGAACTCACTAAAGGACATACATCACCTTCACTTTGATCATCACTATAAATAATTATAGCATCTCCTTTTGACAACATATATAATACAAAATACATAAGTAAAAACAAAATCAAGTGGGGCAACTGGCAAATAGAATGCCATTTTCTCAATACAAAAATTCAATGCTGAGAATAACTTATTCAATATTCCTATATATGAACTCAGTGTTCAGAATCATTTATGTAGTATTACTTAACCTAAATCCAATATTGATAATCAAAGATGCAATACAAGTTAACATAAATCTTGTAGTTATATAAACATATGTAGTATTTTCATAAACTTGAAAGTGTTCAAACTCACCTCTACGACATGCTCTCCAGCATCTTGGGCAACATCTTACAACGTGCTCTACAACATCCTCTACATCATTTTCTCTTGGTACAAAAATAGTTACATTAGGGAATTTCTTAAAAAATATAAATATGGGTGAGTTGAGTATTTAATAACAAAATAAAGTACAAACTAAGTATATGTAAAACTAAAGTAATTGCAAAACAAACAAAATTGAAGAATATTCACCATTAAAACAAGAGATAATAAAAATTTAATTCAAAAAATTACCTCTTTGTCTTTGCAAATGGGTTGAAAATGAAAACCTTCTTACATGGGTCTTCAAAAATGACAGATAGTGGTTGAAAGAGAGAGCAAGAAGTAGTGAAATTTGAAATAAAAACAATGAAGCGAGAAGTCCGAAATGAGTGAAGAGAGTAATGGCGAGAGAATTGACAAGATGATTTGGCAGAAGAAGGGAAAACAGTAATAACAAAAATGGGCGGGAGAATGTAATTGAAGAAGAAAGGTGTTCGGAGAGAGATTAGTTTAGTTTAGTTTTTTTTTTTTTTTTTTTTTTTTGTGTGTGTGTGATTTCAATTTTAATTTAAGACTATTTTTATCTTTTTTCACTCAAGTGGGGAGCAAGTTCAAAAATAAAAATTTAATTGGGGAGTACATACCATGAAAAAACAACTTGGGACTGAATCTTAAGATAAAAATAGCTTTAGCTATTTATTTCTAATTAACCAAATATATAATGCATGGATACTAATTAAAATATTGAGTTGCTGTAAAATTAGAACATGAGATACACAAATAACTCGGATATGGGCGATATGTGTCCAGCACGCCGTGTGTGATGAAGAAGACCAAAAAAATTCAAGCACGGCATTGGACATGGCTAAAATATGTGTCTGATGACATACGTATCTGATAATAATATGGACAAAATCTTTTTAGTACTTTCCAGAGAAAAAAGATTTCAGAAAAAAATTAATCAACTTAATTCACATTTTACAAATTATTGATTAACCTAAATACACGTCCTCTTCGTGATTTTCATAGTTTTATTTTTTATCAACTTTGTAGGAATGGTTCGTCAACATTCACGTGCGTCCCACGTGCCAAGTCAAACTAATTAAGTTTGTTAGCTGCCTAATCAACTGTATTAGTTAGTTAGCTGTATTTTCTGATGGTTAGGCTAATCAACTATGCATTAATGATTGTATTGGCTATAAATAGAAGGTGGGATGTGACTGTGGTCTGTGATTCATTCTCTTGAACTTTCTGGAATAAAATTCTGAGCTACTACTGATTTTTCTTCTCTCTCAATTGCACCGTGGATTCATCTTGTTTCTCATGCATTTCAAAAATCAACAAACTTTTCTAATTGTTATCCTTAATTTCCATTCTACATTTCTTGGCAATTCTCATCATTAATCCTACCCTTTTATTTATAAAGCCAATTAATAGGAATTATCTGCTCAATTTGATAAGTTAATAAAAAGAAAGACCATATTAATTGGGGGCTGGAGGATCAACGATCATGTTCCATCCAAGCATTGCATGCGAGCTCAATTTGCTGACGTAGCATACTAGCGCCAATGCTTCTCGCTTACATGCATATATATATATATATATATATATTGATATATTTCATTAATACTTTTTGAATACATAAATAGAAAAGTAATAAAAAAATTAATATAACTTGATGAAATGGACCACTAAGATGGCCTTCCAAATTTCTTAGATTCAGTCCACTAAGAATTCAATCAATTTAAATATTAATTTCTACAATTAAAAAGACATCGAATTATATATATATATATAAATTTCGAGTCAAACATTGTCTCTACACGAACGAACGTACTTTTGAAGTAGAAGCTTACCATTTCATAATTTGAAAAAATATATCTTGTCCACTTCTATATAACATCATATGTATATGTATATGTTTACGCAGAAAAGTTTTTGAATACCATACTAAAAACATGACCGCGAAGAGTTTCTTTCATACTGAATATAGAGACAAAGTATCGTTCGTCTTTTATTCTTCGTTGCCCATCAACTTGAACTTTTCAAAAATTGAGATAAATATCTCCCTTCCAAGAAAACCAAAAGCATATTCGAGCATGTGCAATTTTCTGGATACTTGTGACGGTTTGACGTCGATCCAAAGTTTTGTTTAGATCGTGGTCGGCAATCGGCCTCTCAAATTTTCAATTAAGATTGATCCGCGGACTGGGGGGGGCCACTTTTGTATTTTTCCTATTTCATGTTCACTGTATCTGCATCGACATCTTGATTTGCAAGTTGCTACTTTGCTTACTCACAACTCCAAATATTTCTAACATGATTAAGAAAAGGTTTGGAGTTTGGATTAATTTGTATATATTTTTTGTTTTAATATTAGTTTTATTTGGTTTAGATTTTCAAATTATATGTTATATTGCTTTTTTTTTTCTTTTTCTTTTTTGTAGTAAATGATCATCTTAGATTAATCTTGATAGATAGATGATGTTAGAATGCTTGCAACGGATCGATTCTCTAAAAATTTATTGCTAAAATCACATAATATCAAAATTAATTGAAATACTTTTTCTACACATCTTTTGTTTAATTCCTTGCATTTAATTATTAGCTATTTCATCTTTTAAAATGTCAAAAGATGCATGTAAACATTGAATTAGATTCAACGTTTATATCCAAAGTTTTTTATTTTGCATGTCAAGGACATTCATTCATTATTTTCGCAAGTATTGGGCGTGACGTGGTCATGAGGAGTGATTCAAAATGATCTAAAATTACTTAAGTTATGATCCATTAAGTAACAGCAGTCACATCAAACTCATGTAGTCCAACAAATTATTATTACTATTATTTTAGATTGAAAAATAAATCTCAATTATGAATTACTAAGGGCCGGTGGCTAATTAATTCAGAAATCATGCATGGTACTTTTAATTTTCTAGCAATAATCAATCACAGATTAAATGTACATCAATTTCTCATATACAAACTCATCTTATCTTAAACTCGACATTTCTTGACCCAACCTCAAACATCACTTTCATAAAGACTAACATGAAAAATTGAAAGTCGGGCAAATTCTCGCACGACATGTTAGACTTCCACCTCTGCCACCAAAACCCCTTAAATATAGTTCCTTTTTCTCCCCCCAAAAAACATCAATTATATATAAATGTTAAATTCATCAAATACAAACCAAAATAGCATTTATTGAACTAAATTAAATTAGTATTAATAAAACTTGAACTCAAGTCCCTTAGTGACATTAGTTGGATAGAATTGGCAGGTCACCTCAAACAATCTTATTAGAATCAATTATGCAATTTGGCCTAACTTCCAGGAAGTAATCCTGATACAGAGTATTAGGTATTAGCAATAATTGATGAAAGTTGAAGAAATCACCATCATCATAGATAATGCATTCATTAGAAAAATAATAACCATTGCCTCTCATTCAACTAATACGCATTTCATTACATAAGCATAGATTATAAAATTACATTCCATGCTTCTTTCTCAGATCCCACTACGTCCACCTCATCATCATTTCTATCTTCCAATTATTATTATTTTACAAATTTCTGAATATACAAGGAATACCACAGGAAAAAGGAAAAAAAAATAAATAAATATATATATATATATATAAATCAATCAGGCAGCGGTCCGATTGGAGAAGTCGGAGGCTAGCCTGGAAGCGATGGCGGAGTGATACATGACGTCGTGATAGTTTGATGCATCGTTAGTCATCCTTCGGAGCTGCCTTGCTTTCTCCTCCGTGAAAGATCCCGGGGCGAAACGGGTTTTCGCTGGCATCGGATCTTCTTCAGCCGCCGGCTTGCTCTTCTTGTCGTCGACGGGGTTTATGTAGTCCGGCTCGGGAGAGAACCCGAAAAGTGGGGACCACCACTTCGGAGATGAAGTCCTTCTGGTTAGGTCGGGTTTGCGGTCATCGGCGGCGCTGGTGCCAGCTCGCACCACAACGGGCCGGAGAGGTAACATGCCGGACGCCATTTTTTTGGATGCAGAAATAGGTACGCTTGTGCTGATGCATATGTGTACCGTATTTATACGCGCATCTTTCGAGTGGGTATATGTTTAGAGTGTGTGAATTTTAAGAGAAAAGATTTAACAAGGGTGGAGTGGGGACTGTGGATCTTGATGGAGAGAGATTGCGTGTGGTGTAATTGGGGGGCTATCGGGTTTTAATGTGCTGGGAGATGAAGCAGGGGATTCTGCTATTCTTCTTTGGCGTGAGGGACAAAATCGCAAATGACGGACAGCCACGTGGAAACAACACTCTGGCTGCATTGGAGAGTCAGAGGCGCGTGGCCGGTCTGAATTTCGCTTTCATTGGGTTACTTTTTATATTTTTGTTTTCTCAATTTATATTGGCATTCCACTTTTCATTGTTTCCATTCCAACACCGGCAAAAATGCTCTTCAATTACATACCATCATTTCACAAGATAATTTTGTTCCCTTTTTTTCATTTATATACATATTAGGAGTTGCAATGTTCACACTCGGAATTTTATATTTTATTTATAATATTAATTAATAGCATTGAACCACATACTATTTGACAATTTTTAGATTGTTTATCTAATTTTTACAAAATACAGTGACGAGAAAAATCCTAATAACAATGATGTGAACGAACAATAATAACTATTTTTGAGAGTTAAATTAGTTATTAAATTTTATAAATACTAAAATTAGGATTAAGGATGAATATCAAAAATTCAATGCCATCATGGTTGCATTCATATTTATTGATATAAAATATTATTCGTATTCATTTAAAGTAGAAACAATTTGTAATTGATTAATAGATATTTAAATTTCTAATGAATACGGATATGGTAATTATTTTTGTTTCTTTTTAATATTTTTTAATATATATCTATTGAATATATTTATTTATATATCTATTATTCAAATTCAACAAATAATGTCTAAAAAAATTAATATATTTTTACTATTTTTTTCACATGTTTTAATTTAATTATTTATTTTTTGAAATTTATGAAGTGTATATTAATGTGTATACACACACATATATTTATGCACGCCAAATGAAATAATTATAGTGTATATATATATATAAGATATGCATACTACTATTGATAAAAATGCTAATATATTTGTGCAGTACATATTTAGCAAACCTTAATTGTTAACACACATTATATAACACCATGGTTCGCATGAGCATTCAAGAGGATCAGAACGGAGCAAAGGTTCTAGCTCCACTGCAATGTTGTGGAATAATCCTAGATGTTTTGCACAATTTTATTGTCAAATAACCAAAAAAAATTTTAAAAAATGAAAACGCTTAAAATTTTATTTATTGCTCATGTTACATAATTAGTGTAATTTTGTGCATCACAAACTAATGCTATAGATTATATAAGCTCATGACGACTAAAAAAACATTCCATAAATTTTCATTCAACTAGTGAAGCACATAGATATTAAAAAAGTTATTACAACATAATAGAGATAAAATTATTAAAATTACGTACTTTACTAGTAGTAGGTGAAGTGATAAGAAGGTACAAAATCATAATTATCTATTTCAGAAGGATATATGAAACTAGCTAGACAAGTGACCTTCCATATGGAGATAAAATGAAGAATAGGCACCAAACTGTTTAGATTGTGGATTTGTAGGTTGGATCGTAACTAATATAATGTAATGAGAGCCCACTATAAGATGGTTTTGCATATGAAAATGACTCATCCCTATGGATGTCTAATGTTGCTAACATTACTCACAAAGGATCCATAATCATGTCCATGATACACAATGCTACTAGAAGACAAATAATCACAATATCAATTGCGTGAATAATTAGAGAAACCTTCAAACTTTTAATGTCCACTACTAATATTGCTTGATTCATGATCAAATTTACAATATCCATGATTAACATTAAAGGACAAATAATCATAATATATATTTTATCTTCCACTAGAACTAACATATCTTCTATCATCATAGCAACAAGATTGGCTGGGAGAGGACAAATAACTTCATAGTTGCTTGCACATTATCAAAGTACTCCCAAAGCTAACTTTTTGGTAATTTCCTAGGCTCAAATTTTGCATTTGCTCATTAACACTTCTATATCCTTCTCTAGACGTGCTACTAGGATAGAAATGATCATCAACACTTGACAACTCAGTTAAAAGACAACACTTCTTCTCTATTCTTAGATTATAGTCATGATCTATGCCTTGAGCTACATAATAATTTTCATCTCGTTGTGTCTAAAACAATTCTAGTATTATATTGACTATCATGATAGCCATAACCATCTCTATCAACATATCTTCTACCACCACCATCATCATGTTGTCCTTGATCATCATTTCCATCATCCACGACTTCAATTCAATAATTCCCAAATTCATTTGTTTAAATACCTCATAGAAATGGATATCAACGGAGCTTCCACTATCCATGAATATTTTAACAATATCATATATAGTTGGCTATAGTTGTGATGATTAGTGCATTATTGTAAGCTATTTAGATTCCGCCTAAATCTTTAGGTCTAAACTGGATCAGGAGCCTTTTTGTACACTGAATGAATAATTTAGTCACCTTTTTTGAGCCTCTTTACTAATCTTGCCTGAGCCTTCCATGCTTGGTTGGAATCTCTATCAATAGTTCCCCTCGAAATGACATGTATTATTCCTTTGGAAGGAACATTTCCCTATTTAATCTCCTTTGTTCTATTCCCCCTTCTCTTTTATATCCTAATCATCTAGGTTGTTCCTTCTGCTTCTTCCTAACCTCAGGGTGGATCCTACAAACACTGATGGTCAGGAAAATGCTCTATGCCTTAATACGTGAATTTCCTTAGATCACCTGCTCGAATGAGTTTTTTCATCTTTCAAATGGTAACTCTCATTCATTAAAGATTCATAATCATTATGAAACCAAACTTTGGCTTAATGGGGCCATCTTTGGCCGTATGAGGTTATCTAACTAGATTCTTGCCATCTGCAACCATAAATGCCGGTGATATAGGTATATTCAAAGGCATGAGCTATCATACTTAGGACAGAAGTTCTTCTCTTTAATATCAAATTTAGGTTTATTAATTTTTTTATTTTATCTCTTTTTCCATTTGATATGCTTACTCTATATTTAAATATTGCTTAGCATGAGCTTGTAGATCATCAAAATAATTAAGTTTTCTTTTAGCTAAGTGTATAAAAATTCACCACCCAAAAAGTCCTGAGTAAAGAAGAAAGTCACACTACAAAAGTATTTGTAACGAACATTTTGATTTGTTATAAATGATTACCTTATGGCGACGAAACATGCCGTTACCAAAAATATGATATTAGTAACAAAAAATTACATTAGTTATAATAGATTTTTATAGCATAAAGAAGTATTTAATTAGTAAACATTGACAATTTTGTTGCATTTTTATTTTTTTTGTTACCAATGCATAATATAATAATATTGTTTATTTAGTTATGTATAGTTACTAATTATTTATGTAACAAAATATTTGGTTACAAATAGTTAAATAATATTTTAATTCAAAAATAAATATTTTGTTGCTAATGGAATAGAAAGCTAAGAGTTTCATTACGAAAGAGATTAAAAGTTTGGTTAAATTTAGTACAGGCTAAATACACATTACCCCCCTGCGTAATTCAAAATTGTTACAAAACCCCATGTGTTAAAAATGGAGTTTGTTTAGTTCCTTGTGTTTTATAAAAATTGGTTTACTTGCCCCATTAACGCTATTTGGTGAGACATAATATGAAGAGATAGAATTGCCCTTGTGGGAAAAAAAATTACATTTTTGCCTCTTCCCTCTATAGCGCTCATACATGAGAAATGAAAAGAAAGACTCTTGCATCACAATCTAAAAATTCATATAATTGAAATTCCCCAAAATTTGAAAATCACTCCTTCAATCACAATGTGAGGAAATCATACATTGTAGAAGACATAGTCTACGGAAGAAGAATCAATTTGTGAGAAACCTTCCTAGGTACATCGGCGTTCATCTTTTCCATGCAATATTCTTCTTCTATTTTTGCGAACTATTATGAGATGTCGCTTCTCTACAAAATGTATGTTTCACTTGATATTTTGTGTGTGAAGCACGTTTGTATATCTTTCTAGGTTTGGTGCATATTATAGTTTTGGAAACTCTCCAAAGCAACGAAAGATTATTTATTTATTTTTTTGTTTCTCTTGCTCTTTTGGGGTTTATTTTTCTTTTTCTTTCTGTTCTAGTGCTATTTATCTTCACTGAAGAAAGAGAACTACATGGTGAATGTAGATGACAAACTAAGGAAGTAAACTATTTTTCTAGAGAATTAATCTTTTGGATTTTGTAGTCGTTCTTTTTCAATTGTTATAGAATCTAAAGAAGGAATTTTTGAATCTCATGCATCTATAGAAAATTCCTAGGAAGAATCAAAATATTACTTCCATTGTTAACTCCCAATAAATCTTTGTTTTTTGTTGTTGTTATGTATGCATAGGTATGTATAAATGTCTAAAACAATTAATAAAAAGGTTATTGATATTGATTTAGTTGTTTTCTAAAAATACGTGGGGTTGCTTTATCCTTTTTATATTATACTTTATCCTGAGAAAAGAGGTGATAACGCCTATCAATATCATATGGTTGAAAATGGGGTATTTAGCCCCATTTTTTAATATGAAAGGGGGGGTGATAAGGCCTATTATTATCATATGATTGAAATGGGGATATTTAGCCCCCCCCTCCCCCCCTATTTTTTTTATATGAGGGGGTAGTGTTACACTTACAATGTTTCTTTGGGATGGGGGATAATATAGCCTTTTAAAAATATAAATAAATACTATGCTTACAGTTTGAATATTGGTTTAATGGATTAAATTTGAGTGGATTATGAATTAATGAACTATTTCATCTACTTCATTAAGTAGGTAAAGGGTACTTTGTGAGCTCTCCCAATTTATAATATATAGGTGACAGGAGTAAGGTGTTCAGAGACATCTTAATTGACATACTCAATCTATAATTACTTTACAACATGTATGCATGGTCTGGGAAAAATGCGGTAGCTATTGTTTTTTTATTTTAAAGTCCCTAGATTGTCTCTTGAGAATGGGCTAAGGGTGGTGCTAAATGAGCAAACTATTGCTGAGATTGTGATGTGGTATAGAGGTTTAGATTAAGCTTGCCCCATATATGCTGAGGATGCAAGCAACCTTCTTCTTATGATAGATACACAAGAAAATATCACAGCCAATGACTACTCAGAGAGCCAAGACAAACTTGTTCAATGGATGATTAGTGAAATAACATTTTATGGTGGGGATAAGTCTCAAAATGAAAGGTAGTTATCTAATGTACTTATTGAAGAACATGTTGATCTAGATGTTAGAGATGGTCATTATGCTAAAGTAGAGATAGTTGGTATGACTGTTGATGTTCCATTAAATGAAATCAGTGCAAATGTTCCTTGTGCTGAGGCTGTTGATTTGGCACTTGATGATAATGTAGCACCTACTACTAATAGCCAAGCAGGTGAGTATGTTATTGCATATACTATTAGACATATTGATACAGTTGTTAATGAGGCTGCATGTCTTGATGGTAAAGATCATGAGACTGTAGGGGCTGATGATGTTGGCAGTGATGCCAAGGTTGAGGGTGTAAGTGTAGGGGTTGAGGAGATTGGTAGTGATGCCAAGGGTGAGAAAGGTATAGGGTTTGAGAAAGTGGACACTTGCAAGATTGAGCAAGAGGGGGTGAAGGTTGAGTAAAAGACTGCTATCAGGATTGAAGAGGGTATAGAAACTGAGCAAGTGGGTATAGTTATTGATGGTGCAGGGGCTAAGCAAGAGGGTATAGTTGCTGAGGAGGAGGTTGCAAAGGCTGAGCATGTGGCAGTTATACTTGAGGGTGGAAGGGCTGAGGGTGTGGGTATGGTGCTTGATGGTGCAAGAGCTGAGTAAAAGGGTGCAGTTGCCGGGGCAGAGCAAAAGGGTACATGGGCTCAACATATGGTAATTATGATTAAAGGTGGAGGGGTTAAGGGTGTGGATGCAAAAGCTGAGCAACTGGGTGCAATGTCTAATAGTGCAAGGGCTGAGTAAAAGGGTGCAGTTGCTGAAAAATATATTGTAGGGCCTGAGCAATTAGGTAATGATGCTATTAAAAGAAAATGTGAGACATGTTATGAAAATGAGGCTTATACACATGGTGAAATAATGTTGCCTAATCTTAGAATTATATGAAAGACATGAGGAGATTTGAAAAAAGAGAGAGGAAAAGAAATAGGGCTCTAGAGGTTGTTTTTGGCAGTAGTGATAGCAAATCAAAGAAGAGTAAACAACCCCAAAGGACGTTCACTTAATGGAAGAAGAAGAGGAAAAGAAAAGTGAATAATGTATAGATGTCAGTTTGGCTGACTTATTTCAAGCTGATGAAAATATTGCAGAAAAAGCCTCTTGAAGTAAGGGTTGAGGAAGCAGAATAAGCACAAAACCAAATAGAGCAAGAGGGAAATCATTAAGGTGGGGTTAATGAAGATTCATTATAATTGTTAATAAGAGAAAACACCATTTTATAGATACATGAAGCATTATTATAATTGTTAATAAGAGAAAACACCATTTTATAGATACATGAAGCATTACATAATGTTGGATGTGATCAATCTGTTAGGCATGATGAGGCTGTAGGAAAGCATCAAGACATTAAGCACCAGTCAACAAACATAAGGGATAATTCAGATTATGTTGATTCAGAAGATTCTAGGAGTGATGAGACTTATGATATGGTAGATTCGGATACACCTACTGAGATGTTTGAAGATGTTGAAAACTCTTGTAATAATGATATTTTTGTTGAAAAGAAAAGATAAAACTGCAAGTCAATGATGGTGCAGAAAATTAGAAGGATGCTTAAGAGAAGAAACAACAAAAGAAAGGGTAGTGTAGTTAAGCAGGCTGAAGAGGAAAGTGCATAAGGTGTTAATCCTGATGGCGATTGGTATAGTAAGCCAGGAGATGATTCTAACCGTCACAATCTTCATAGCTTAGAGGGTGAAATGCTAAGGCATGTTACCTTTAGAGAAAGAGTGAACATGAAGAACTTTCAACCAGTGGTTAGACTGATGTTTGCAAGTGCACAGGTATTTAGAGAGGCCATTGCAGACTGGTGTGTTAGGAATGGTATTAGGCTTAAATACAAGAAGAATGAAAATGCAAGGATCATAGCAAACTATGCAAATTAAGGATACCATTGAAGATTTATGCATCTCCAGTTCAAAAATCAATGACAATCCAAATCAACAGAATAAAGGGAGAACACACATGTGCAAGGGTCTATGAGAATAAACTTACAACATTCAAGTACCTTGCAAAGAGAATGGAGAGGACAGTGAGAGATCATTCTAATGTGAGCATCCAAAGAATTATAAAACTTATAAAAACTAAATGCAATGTTAAGATTAGGTATTGGAAAGTAAAAAGGGTTAAGAGAAAGGCATTGAACTTGGTAAGCGGTAGAGACAGTGTTTAATATGAATATTTGAGGGACTATGCTTAAACTGTGGTTGTATTCAAAGAAGAAAGCAGACTGATTATAAAAAGAAGCCAAGAGATTGAAACCCCCACATTTGAAAAGCTTTATTATGGCCAAAATACACTGAGGGATGGGTTTTTTGATGGGGTGTAGGCCAATTATAGGCCTTGATGGTTGTTTTTTGAATTCACATCATAGAGGCTAGTTGTTGGTAGCTGTAGGGAGAGATGGGAATGACAACATGTTCCATTTGCCTGGGCTGTTGTACAAGAGAAAAATGGGGAAATTTGGATATGGTTTTTAACAGAGCAGTTGGAAGCCATAGGAGAATTTGGTGAGAATAAATGGGCATTTATTTCTGATAGGCAGAAGGGTTTAATGGAAGCTATAAAAGGTTTTCTGCCTGATTGTGAACATTGGTACTATTTGAGGCACATGTATGACAATATCAAGATAAAGTATGGAGATGACAAATTGAGGCAGCTTTTCTAGAGTGCAACTAGCACAACAAACAAGAATGAGTTTGAAATGTAGATGAAAAAGATTGAGGATGCTAACCCAAAGAAGTCCCTAGAATATGAGACTGTCGCAGAATAGTTGAGAACGGTGCTTGCAGAGCACTAGAGCAGGAGCTATTTCTCTAAAAAGTGTTTGTCTAACATAATTGTGAACAATCTAAGTGAGTCCTTCAATAGTTATATCCTACCTGCCAGAGATAAACTAATTATTAGCATGTTGGAATGGATAAGATGTAAACTTATGATTAGGGTGTAAATGAAGAGACATGGCATGGAGAAATTTCCAAGCAACATTTGTTTTAATATTCTAAACAAGATTAACAATTGTTAAGTAGTGGCAAGAAACTGTTTTGCAATATGGTGGCAGGGGGGAAAGAGTATGAAGTTGACCACATATTAGACAAGTATATGGTGGATTTGGGGCTTAAAGAGTGCAACTATAGGATGTTTTAATTGAATGGATACCCTTGTCCATGTGCATGTGCATTCATTGCTGAAGGTAGGAGAAATTTGGAGGATTTTGTCAATGTATGCTATTGAAAGAGACCTACTTGGCTACTTATAGCAAAATAATACATGTTGTACTTAAAAAAAATGGATACATCAAGAGTGATGCCATTGACCCTTCTCTAAAGGCACTTAAATTGAGAGTCAAGAAAAAAAGGTCAAAGAAGCTTAGGAGAAAAGGGATCTAGTGAGGTATAAGTATCAAGATCCACAAGAAAGGCCTCACACATACTTGTCAAAATTGCCTCCAAAAAGGACATAACAGAGTAACTTGTAAAAATCCAACATATCCCAAATCCAAGTTGTACAACGTTAGATGGAGTAAATCTTACCTTGCTCCATTTCTGAAAGAGGGTGCATAATTTTCTTTATTTTGTTAACATCATTTTTTTTTATGTCAAGGTAATGACAGTAATAAGCCTCAACATGCTAAGAGAAATAGGGCTATAGGACAACCTAAAGTTGGGTAGCAAAATCCTAATCCGACTCAAGTATTCATTCGTACTCCAAACATCTATTTAATTTAAATTTAAATTTAATACATGGAAGATGGTATAATTCATTCATTCATTTATATACTTCTAAGTTGCCATGATTATTGAAAATGCTAGTAGATTTTCCCAAGAATCGTGGCCTTCAAATGCAAATTAGAAGAAGGTCAGCAAATGATAAAAGAAAAATTTAATCTTTATCTTTTTAACTCATATAATATGGAGATGATATTATTTTTTCAATTTCATTGTTTTAGGGAAAGATGTACAAGGAAAGAAAGAAAGAAGCCTTACTTGGATACAAAGGAAAAGAGAGCACCATGCATGGTAGCTCAAGCTCCAAATGCAATAGAACTTATAACTGAACTTGCTCCAAATCTGGAAAGTTGTGCTACAAGAGCAAGTCCATCTGCTCCTACTCTGGAGCATAACATAGATAATGAGCCACCTAGGAAGCAAAGAATAAGCGGGCCACAACTTTCAGGTGTGTTAGTAAGCATCAAGCCATGAAGAGGGAAAAGAGTATCCAAAAGATGAAGTCTGGTTTGATCTAGTTTTTTTTATTTGGTGCATTACTATATTGGCATAGCTATTGCGTTTAGCTCATATTTGGCTACTTATTACACAATTATTCTTAGTGGTGCACAAAATAAGAATAGTGAACAGATTTAGCCTTTTGGGAGGATTTTAGACCTAAGTTGATGTTAACGGTTGATGGGTATGTATGGGAGGCATTATGTTACGATTATGTATGTATTTACACCACATTATCAAATGAAGAAATGGTTTTATTAAGTCCAATATATTCCCTTTTCCTTTTTTGTCTAATGGCCTTTTTTAAATGTTAATAGGGCCTATGCGGCTCATTTGTTAATGTTAAGGGGGTTCCGTGGTGTGTTTGTTTATTATAAGGGGGTTCGAACACATATTTTCTATGGCAGGTTTTTTTTGCTATCCATTTATGCAATGGCAGTTACTGTTGTGCAATTGCAATTATTTTTGGAAAGAATACATGGAAAACAATGAATCAAAATAATAAAAGATTTTGTCTTATGCCCTTTTTCAGTTATGGTGGCTCATTTCTTGCTAAGGGGGTTGATCGGCATATTTCTTAGATGTTCAAGTGATTCTATAGCACATTTGTTTATGTTAGGGGGGTTGTGTGGCCCATTTTTTAATTTTAAGAGGGCCCTCATGCATATTTGTTTCATGGGGTGTGTTCATTTATTAGGGATTTTTGGTTTTTAATTTGGTGTAAGCCAACATTTTGGGGAAAACAATGAATATATGGAAAACAATGAATCAAAATAACACAAGATTATGCCCTTTTTAGTTATAGTGGCCTATTTCTTACTAAGGGGGTTGATCGGCACATTTGTTAGATGTTCAGGGGGTTTTGTGGCACATTTGTTTACATTAAGGGGGTTGCGTGTCCCATTTTTTATATTTTAATGGGGTCTTCTGGCACATTTGTTTTATGGGGTGTGTTCATTTATTAGGGGTATTTGGTTTTTAATTTGGTATAAGCCAACATTTTTGAGGAAATATAGATCATGAAAAACAACAATGAAACACAATAATTTGCATAACATTGAAGGAAATAAGACAAAATTGAATATTAAAAATTAAAATAGGAAATAAGATAATAATTAAACAATGAAGCCAACATTGAAGGAAATAGGACAATAATTTACACAATAATGATCATACAAAATCAAAATTAAATTGAATATTTCAAAATAGGACCACAAAATACCTAGTTTAGTCCAACTCAAACAAATGACAACATTAGTTACATAGGGGGGTATTTAGCACCTTTTCCACTCCTAACTTTTCAACAGTAGAATAATGACAACAATGAAGATTGCCAACAGAATCTATGAAACACGTATATAAGTCCAGTTTTTTTCAGCACTTTCTGCTGGTGAGTACTTGGAACAACTGGAGAAATGATCTCATTTTTTGTGTTATCCTCTGATTGCCCTTTCTCTTCATAGTGGTATGCCCGCTTTGGAGGAAAAACTAGAATTCCCGTAGGAAACCATGTAGCACTCACAAGATTACACTAAAGGAAAAAATCATAAACTTGGTTGGAACATCTGAAGTAGAGTCTCCCTTTTGTGGGTTTATGCTCAAATTCAATTACCTTTATGCTACATTTTAGGTTACACTCACAAATTGGTGGAAAGGTAAATCTAAAATCTAATGCCTGCTTCAATCCTTGGCTTTTGCTATGGTATGAGCTTGTGGCCATTTCAGAAAACACCAACAAGAAGAGAGAAAGAACAAAGGAAAGACAAAAGGTAGAGAAGCTACAGAGAGAAAGAAGAGTTGAGAAAGGAGAGATGAGGGAGAGAGATAAAAGGGAGGATATTTTTAATAAATGAAAGTTTTTAAAAATTACATTACAAAATAGGCCAACTAAACCCCATGAGGGCATTCTAGATGTTTCACAGTCAAAATTGCAATCCTATATGCAGCCACAACGTGTGACCCCCATGTAGGGGTATGGTGGTAATTTCTATGAATCACATGGTGCTTATCAGACTCTATTTTTAACACATAGGGTTATATGGCAATTTCGAATTTCACAGGGGGTACCCTACATTTTTCCCCATTTAGTACATGTAGTACATTAATTTTTCAGGCTTTACGTTGTCTCAATTAACCATATACTTGGCCTACTTAGTATTTCCTTCCTTTCAGGGTTTGGTAGCTGGACCTAGGATATGGGTTGGAGACATCCCCACGGGCTGCGCTTCAAGATAGCAATATCTCTGGCACTAGGTTGCTGGCAGATAGGCCTAACATTAACTAGGCTTTTTCCCTATGGGCCACTTCAACTAGCTAAAGCGAAATCTCAGGGCTTGACTTGATGGACTTAGCATTAGATTGAAGGCTGGGTTTCATAGCCCCACTTGAATGGGCCCAACATTAATTGGGCTATCTTTCCCATAGGTTGCTCTAACTAGCCGAAGCCTAATATTTGAGCTTGACTAATGCACTTGGCACTAGATTAAAGGCTGGGTTTCATAGCCAAGGTTGCTTGAATGGGCCAAAGCAAGGTGGACCTAGGCGTGTTGGGTAATGGTACGATAGGTCGCCGATAGATGGGCTAGAGAACACTAGGCCCAATGATTTTGGGCTAGAAGGACCAATGCATATTGGACCTTGGCCAGTTAAGCTGCTGAAAATGGAAACTTAAAATCTGTTGCAAACAGGACTTGAACTCGCACCTGCAACAAGGCACTTACCAACTTGGCTATAATTAATGTTTGTTAATATAGATATGTGCATAGATACTTACTTATTAAGTTTGGCTTGGCTCATTTAATTGACGAGCTCGAATTATTTGCAAATCATCTCGTCTCATTTATACCCCTAGTTCTTAATGTAAATAAAATAAAATTATAAAAAATATTAGTCGGAAGAGTAAAAGGTGTGAATTTTTTCACACGATTAAAAATAAGTTTTGAAAATCAATGATATAACATAATTAGTTTATTAGAATGTTTTATAAAAATAAAATAGTAATTGTCATTTGAATAAATAAAAAAAGAGTATCAAATAGTAAGCTAAAAGAAATAAACAGAAAGTGTGGGATAATTATATAACATAGCTACATGAAGCAAAGAAATTTTATTATAGATATGTATATATAAATTGTTAGGTAAATGAGTAATATTTTTGCATTGTAAGTTTTGGGTAAAGAAAATACTATAATAATTCATTTCATTAATCAAAATATATAATATTACCAAATAAGTAGAAATAAAGACTAAGTGGGTGTTTGGCTAACTTTTTAATAACAAGCTATTATAAGAATTTTTTAAGCTTATAAAAATATCAAATTTTATCTTTTAAAATAAGCCTTGCAATGTATGAATAAAATAAAAATTTAAAATTCATATGGTTTAAATTATTACATGAGTATGTTCAAATTTTAAAAATAAGTGAATACCTCTTTACATTTTGTAGAAGAGCTTATAATATAAAACGCTTTATTTTAGAAATTTTTTTTTAAAAATATTTATAAAAAATAATTGGCATTACATATATATATTAAAAAATTGAGGACAAAACCCTTTAAAGTAAAAAACAAAGGGCAATCTAATAAGCAAAAGAAACAATATTATTAATTGCAACAGTTTAGAAAAACCAGCGTGAAATTATTCATTCAATGGTAGTTACACTAACCACCATCATTTATTATGAATTCCACTACAATTTTTCAAAACAGCAGCTAAATGGCTAATTTACCGGCGATTTGGATAAATCACTGCTTAATCACCGTCAAATTAATATTTTACGGCGGTTAAGACAAACTGTCACAAAATATGCCATGATTAACCTATTTTCTTGTAGCGTATATATGTATATACACTCTATATATGTATATAAGTATGAATAAAAAATTATATTATATATATTTTTATAAATATTAATATTATTTAATTTGAAGTGAATAATTAGAAAAAATAGATAAAAATAAAGGTAATTTAAATTTTGTTGATACATTTATATATATGTATATTATATGTGTGATATAGTACAAATATAAAAAATAAGTATACATGTATGAATAATTAGAAAGAAAAAAGATAAAAATAAAAATTATTTAAAAATTTTATAGACAAAATTATATATGTGTATAAAATGAGAATATATGAAATAGTGGAAGAAGAGAGAAATGAGAATAAAAAGAAAAGAAAAGAATAAAAAAATAAAAAAAAAGCAAAATACGATAACAAAAAGTTATTTAAATTGAATTGTAAATATGTGAAATGATTAAGGATAAATTGATCTTTTTATGTTAAAATTATGTTAAATAGGCAACACATGTGCAGGGGGAGGCGATGTGTGTGGTTTTATAAAACATAAGGAAATTATTTTGTATATATATATATATATATATATATTTAATAGGAGAGTTTGATACCTATTTCACAAATCACATGGGGTAAATGACAACTAGCCCAATAAAATTGTTACAATTTCAATGGAGCCCTTACTTTTCTTTTCTTTTTTTTTACTAACGTAGTATTTAATTATATTGAAAAAATTACATTTTTGGGCCCATTGGATAAGGGGGTTTGTAGTTTTGGTACTTAGGTTGACACTTATAGGTCCAAAACTTTAAATTTTTTAATACATTTGGGACAGCACCTCAACTTTTGTTAGTATTTGGGCAAAACAGTTAAATTAAAAATAATTAACTATCCAACAACCCCAACTATTTGATTTTTTTTATAAAAATTTCACAAAATTTGAAATGCCCAATCAACCTTCATTAAACATTTTAAAAAATAATAAAAAATATTTAAAAATATATAACACAAAATTCTCATTAAAAAATTAAAAATTTTATATATCAATGTAAATATCATATAAATATATATAATATCAATATATATTTAAAATAAATATCATAAAAAATATACACAAATATATATATATATATATATACATATAATGCACCCCCTCCCCTAACCCCAAACCGCTAGTTGTGGCCAATGGCTGGCTAGGAAAAAATGGCCAACAGCCAACGGCCAGAGTTGGCCACTTGTTGCGACCTGCCATGGCTAGTGGCCAAAATTGGTTGCTTGCCTACAACCGGGCATGGCCTGGTTTGGGTTTTTTTTTTTAGGGTGGGGAGGGGGGCAGTTGTGGGGGCTGATTGCAAGAGGCGAGGGTGGATGGTTGGAGTGGGAAGGCTAGGTGGGGAAGGAGCAAAATATATATATATATATATATATGTATATTCATATTTTTACTAATTTATCTGTTGTTAATTAATAAATTTTAATCAAATTAGCTTAAATTAATTTTTTCTACTTATGTTATTTATTTAAATTCATTACATGATTTTGTTCAAAATAATTAAAAATATTTATTTATTTAAAATTATTAAAATTATATTGCTAGGATAAAATTTTAGATTTTATTTTTATTTAAATTATTTATTATGATTAATAAATAAATTTAATTTTTTTATTTATATATACACACATCAACATCTCACATGGTTCAAACTCTTGATCTCACACATTTTGACTTATTTATTTTTTATTAATTAATAAATTTAATGAAATTAGTTTAAATTAGGGCTTGTTTGTTTATGAATTGGAGCATTTTGTCAAAATATCTTAGCAGAATGGTTTTTAGAAAGTGGAGTTAGGGAATATGATAATTGTTTGTTTATAGTTTGGGTATTTTGGGCGGTAGATGAAAAATAAATTGGAAAAAAATTATTTATTTATTTATATTTTAGGAGGGAGCAAGATATCATATCAATAACTTTTTTATTGGGTTTGTAATGTGAAATTGATATTTTAAAATTATTATTGTTAGTATGATATTTTTAGATCTTTTTTTTATTTTTGAATAATTTATTTTAGTTAATAAATATTTTTTTATATTTAATAAATATATTCAACTTAATCTAATTAAATTATTTTAGATATGATTGTTTTTTTTATATTATTGAGATGTAATTTTAAAACAAAATCATATTAATTAAGAGATGGATTTGATTTTTATTTTTATTTTATAATTAATAAATATATTTAATTAAATTTGATTAAATTACATTAGATGTGACACCCCACTCAAGGTAATCCTAAACTGAGATATTAAAACAATTCAAACTTAACTGTGAACCTGTCTTATAAGTAATAAGCCCATAAAATTTTTCCAAAAGATCAATAAGCCTATCAGAACATTTCCACACTTATCAAACATACATATAGTAGCGGAATTTAAGCTTATCAACTCCTCAAAAACATTAAATATCATTCATAATTCAACTTCTCAACACTTAACAAAATATATACAAGCTTCAAAACATCACGTCAAT
Source organism: Jacaranda copaia (assembly GCA_014898725.1). Taxonomy (NCBI): domain Eukaryota; kingdom Viridiplantae; phylum Streptophyta; class Magnoliopsida; order Lamiales; family Bignoniaceae; genus Jacaranda; species Jacaranda copaia. The sequence goes on along the minus strand of JACGDI010005453.1, from coordinate 476,149 downwards.
CCTAACATATAATGGCACTAAAACCAATTACGTCTTTCACATGAACCCATCCCAATATTTGAAGTAATTCGTCACACCCAGTCTAAACTTTACTTCTTTCACTTAACCCTCTCTAAGAGATAAAAAATGACAGTAAGTCCAAAGAACTTAGCGAGGGATATTATAAAAATTATTATAGAACCTATTGAGCAAAGAACATCTCAACAGTTTATAATTTAATAGCAATATGAGTGCAAGTACGAATCAAGTAAGAACAGATCATTATCCATCGGGATACAAATACAAATAAGTAATGCATATAATAGAAGCATTTCACTAGGTCCAGACGAGATAAGTTTATCAAAACAAATCTTATACCATTCAAACAATCATATTCAAGCGTAACAGCTTGATATACATTAGATGCCTAGGAATAGCCCTAACACATTACAGAAAAACGGGAGACACCTAGGAGTTGCCTTAGCATGTCACAGATAGACAGGCAGTAGACACCCAGGAGTAGCCCTAGCACATCACTGACAAACATACGAAAGATGGATGACTAGGAATACCCATAGCACATCACAGACAAATGAAAAATAGATGCCCAGGAATAGCCCTAGCACAACAATCATAGACAAAGGAAAGAAAGATGCCCAGGAATAGCCTTAGCACATTACTGATGCTCAGGAATAGCCCTAACACATCACCCATACTTAGGAATAGCTCTAGCATATGGCTGACAAACAAACGAATAAAAGATGCCTAGAGATAGCCCTAGCACACCACTGATGCTCAGGAATAGCCTTGACACATCGCCCATACCTAGGAATAGCCCTAGCATATGGCTGACAAACAGATGGATGAAAGATGCTTAGGAATAGCCTTAGCATATAACAAATACTCAGGAATAGCCTTGACACATCACACATACCTAAGAATAGCCCTAGCATATGGTAGACATACTGAATACCTAGGGAATAGCCCATAGCATACATAGACTTACAGAATGAATACCTAAGGAATAGCTCCTAGCGTATCAAACTTACATAACATATACCCAGGGAATGGCCCCTAGTTTATCAAACTTACATAACATGTACCCAGACTTACAAAACATATACCTAGGGAATAGCCCCTAGCGCACATAGAATTGAATACTCAAGGAATAACCCTTGATGTATCTTACTTACAAACAAGTACAAGAATCAAGTATAGTTGAACTAAATGCTTAGGGGGTAATCCTTAGCACATGGATAAAACCCAAATAAGCAATTATAATTAAGCCAGCATGGCTATGTAGGAATTGGCAAGTATGCCGGCAAGGCATACGACAACAAGACAAGCTAAGAACAGGTACCAATCAAGAACAAGTATAAGACAAGATAAATAGGAGTTCTAAGCCCCAAAATAAAAAAGTATAGCTCATAACAGAGTGAAAATGAATACTAACCCGCACAGGGGTTTATAAGTCAAATATCAGATCAAGAACAAGTACATAATCAAGTACATATTTCAAGCAATTACAAGTAGTACAATCAAGCAAATAAAATCCACACAGGATTTATGCTATAAGAATAGATAGCTATAACAAGGCCAGGATGGCAGACCCTTACCTTTTATAGTATCAAAGAAGGCTACCACAATTCGCTGTCTACTATTTCTCCATTCCCATTTCCAGTTCACCAGAAATTGCTCATTGAGGCCTCAGAATCACAAACTAAGAGCACCACTATGATCATCAAAATGAGGAGAATAAATTATCTTGGAACCACCGCCACTGCTGGGCATCGGCTGTTGTCATGCACTACTGTCGAAAAATCTTACCACCACCACCAAAATGTTCCTCTCGAGCTCTTGATTCCAAATATCCAATCAATTTCAAGTTTTGCAATTTGTAGCTACCAGAGTCAAGCCCAACTTTCAAGAAAACTAATTTTCACCACCGAGCTCTGACCGTCTCCTTCCATCACCATTGCCATGCAAAATCCTCATACAATGGCTTCAAATGAGGTCTCCAAGCTGAGAGCTTTCCAAAGACCCACCCAGAATGCCAACCAACCCACTAAACCACTGGCCATCATGAAACCCGTAAGATAGGTCTCTTTCCCACCTTCACTCCTGGTAAGCTGCCGCCTATCTCCACCATGTAGGCGATGTGCAAGTATGGTAGGATGATGAGGGAATGTGTGGTGTGGTGTGGTGAAATGAGGTGCCAGAGAGAGAGGTGTTGGTGCAGTTGAAGGGGAGAAAGGAAGAAGAAAATAAATAATGGAAGGAAAAGAAATCTTGCCAACTTTATAAATCCAATCTTTTGAGATTTGCAATTTAGTCCTACAATTACTACTTCTTCAATTAGGTCCTTGCTATTTTCTTGAATTTATGATTTGACCCTATTGGCCAAAACAGTTACATGCAAACCCCAAAAGCTTCTTAAAATGTGCAATGAATTCTTCCCAAGTTGCAATCCAACCTTAAAACCTTTTAATTTCTTGCAATTAAATCCTTTTTTCCATTATTTCCAAAATATCAAATTTTAGGGGTGTTACATACTCCCCCTTAAAAGAATCTAGTCCTCAGATTCTCACATGAGTATTGTTTCAACTGGTAAAAAATGAGTAGATTTGGTCTATCGATCTTCCTCTTCTCTTTATTACATCTTGTCATGATTATTTCTTCAAGTCTTGACATTCCCATGCCTCTCAAATGTATTGTATATTCTAACTTGTGTGCCTCACTATTATTCTTTCTTCCAACACACTTGTTGTCTTAATCTCTTATCGTTTTAGTACTTAATATATTCCCCACTTTAGTTCTGATAAAGTGAATACCTTTATGTAAAAGATTGAAAAGCCTTTACAACACCAAACAACTAATAGCATCATAAGTTCACACTTACATATTCACATTAAGGAGTAGTCAATATTCAAACTTATCATACATTCCCAGGCAACTAGATATAGATTCACAAAACTTAAACACACTAAGTATAGACATAACTTATATGCCTATTGTTCCCAAGACTCTGTCTGGGTATGAAGCCAAAATATGAAGTGTCAAACTTCCTTCTACGAATCAAAAGCTTAGATAGAACCTTTGGCTACTTATCCCCTCCGATGTTGAACCTCTCCTATTTGGGCAATTTTTCAGGTAGTGTTGGTCGTTGCCACAACCCACACATCTACCCTGCCTTCTCCAACATCTTGACTCCTCATGGGTATGTGATCCACATGATTCACATTTCGTTCATGGCCTTTCTTGAGTTGGAAGTGCCGTCTTATCAATATGATGGTCCTAAGGAGTAGCATTATTAATCTGAATCCTCAGTCAGTTGTTTCTCTCCAACATTACTCTACTCCTCAGGGTGTGATCTTCCTTTTTGACTTTTATCTTCAATCTTATTAATTTCTTGAAATTCTAATTCTAGCTGCAATGTTCTGCTTATTGCTAGGTTGAGATTAGACAGATCACATACAGTCAATCCCTGCTTGAATTTTGGTCATAGCCCTTAGATGAATTATCGAGCTTGTTGACCTTCGTCATCTTACATGTAGAGAACATATTGTATCAGTTGGCTAAAAATAGCCTCATACTAACTCTCAAATTGTGCCCCTTGTACAAGGTCCATAAATTCTCTTTCTATTGCTTACTTTACCACTTCTAACATATATTTGCTCATGAAGTCTTGGGTGAAGTTTTCCCTAGTTCGTTAAGTTCCTTCAGCTACTATCTTTGATCGATCATCTTTCACCAACTTTGGGCAGAACCTTCCAGAAAGAACGTGTTGAATTGAACCCTTTGCTGACTTAGATAACGCAGCATCTCAAAAATATTCTCCAAACTCTCAATCCATTCTTCAGCTTTTCTATCATCAAGGTCTCCTTAGAACTTCATTGGAATGATACAAAGAAACCTTTCCAATGCTTGATCATCAGTTGTCTCATTAACAACTTCTACTCTAGTACCTAGCTGTCGATCCTGTTGCAAAATTCTTGATTCTTCCTGATGCACAGAGTCTGTTAGTTGGCTCTCCAAAGGGTCTTGTTATGCCTCTTTTTCTTGCATCACTTGTGGGTAATCATGTACCCCTTATCTTGGAACTTGTCAGTCCCTGACACATCGCCCAAGAGGTCTTCCCCATCGACTAGCCCTAGGAGGAATAGGTATATTGAAACTTCCTTGAGATGCCATCAATTCTACTAACTCTTTCCAACTTCTAAAATAAAAGAAGAAAAAGAATTAGATGAGATCAAATAAAACTTATAGGAACACAAGTATAATCATCCTACGATATACCATAAGATCCCATAGACACCCTATAGTATATAACACATCTCCTAATACCAACTGATCATCTTCTTTCCTTAAATCACACAGGATTTTCTTAAGGTAAAACACAACTAGAATTCATACTCAAACTAATTCCAAGAAAATATCAACCACAAATCCCAATGATGTTTAAATTCCTAGGTCGTCGACAAACTTAAACTCTAGTAAATCTATCAATTCTAGTCACAATCATTCATTCCCATGTAAACTTTAGTTATCAAAACCTAAGCTTTGATATCACCAGTGACACCCCACTTAGGGTAACCCTAAGTTGAGATATCAAAACAATTCAAACTTAATTGTGAACGTGTTTTATAAGTAATAAGCCTATAAAATTTTTCCAAAAAATCAATAAGCTTATTAGAACATTTCAACACTTATCAAACACACATATAGCAGTGAAATTCAAGCTTATCAACTCCTCAAAAATATTAAATACCATTCATAGTTCAACTTTTTAACACTTAACAAAAAATATACATGCTTCAAAACATCATCTCAATCCTAACATATAACAGCACTAAAACCAATTACGTCTTTCACGTGAACCTATCCTATTATTTGAAGTAATTCTTCACTCCCAATCCAAACTTTACCTCTTTCACTTAACCTTGATCGAGAAATAAAGAATAGGGGTAAGTTCGAAGGATTTAGTGAGGGATATTATAAAAATTATTATAGAACTTGTTGAGGAAAGAGCATCTCAACATTTTATAATGCAATAGCAATACGAGTGCAAGTACGAATCAAGCAAGAATAGATCATTATCCATTGGGATACAAATACAAACAAGTAATGCATATAATAGATGCATTTCACTAGGTCCAGACAAGACAAGCTTATCAAAGTAAATCTTATACCATTCAAACGATCAAATTCGAGTGTGATAGCTTGATACACATTAGATGCCTAGGAATAGCCCAAGCACATTATAAATAGACGGAAGATACCTAGGAGTAGCCCTAGCATGTCACAGACAAACATGTGGTAGATGCCCAAGAATAGCTATAGCATATCATTGACAGTTATACGAAAGATGGATGCTTAAGAATAGCCCTAGCACATCATAGACAAATGAAAGATGGACGTCTAAGAATAGCCCTAGCAAATCACTGATGCTTAGGAATAGCTTTGACACATTGCTTATATCTAGGAATAGCCCTTGCAAATGGTGGACATACTAAATACCTAGGGAATAGCCCCTAATGTACATAAACTTACAAAATGAATACCCAAGGAATAGCCCTTGGCGTATTAAACTTACATAACATGTACCCAAGGAATAGCCTCTAGTATATCAGACTTACAGAACATATACCCAAGGAATAGCCCCTAGTACACACAAAATAGAATACTCAAAGAATAGCTCTTGACGTAGTTTACTTACAAACATGTACAAGAACCAAGTACAGTTGGACCAGTTGCCTGGGGGGTAATCCCTAGCGCAGGGATAAAACCTGAACAAGTAATTATAATTAAGCCAGCATGGTTATGTAGGAACAGACAAGTATGCCAGTAAGGCATATGATAACAAGACAAGACAAGACAAGAACACGTACCAATTAGAAACAAGTACAAGACAAGATAAATAGGAGTTCTAAGCACCAGAATGAGCAAGTACAACTTATGATAGAGTGAAAATGAGTACTAACCTACATAGGGGTTTACAAGTCAAATATCAGATCAAAAACAAGTACACAATCAAGTATAGATTTCAAATAATTACGAGCAAGTACAATCAAGCAAATTAAATCCACACAAGGATTATGCCACAAGAATAGATAGGTATAACAAGGCCTGGATGCTATACCCTTACCTCTTGTAGTCTTAAAGAAGGCTACCACAATTCATCATCTATTGTTCCTCAAGACCCACTTCCAATTCACCCAAAATTTCTCATCAAGGCCTCAAAATCACAAACCAAGAGCAACATTGCTATTGCCAGAATGAGGAAAAGAAACTATCCTGGAACTGTCGCTGGTCGCCACTGTGCACCACCACCAAAAAATCTTTCTACCACCACCAAAATGTTCCTCTCGAGCTCCGATTCCAAATATCTAATCAATTTCAAGTTTTGCAGCATGTAGCTACTAGAGTCAAGCCCAATAGTCAAGAAAACCAATTTCCACCATTGAGCTACAACTGTTACCTCCTGTCGTTGCCGCCATGCAAAACCCTCATGCAATAGCTCAAGTGAGGTCTCCAAGCTAAGAGCTTTCTAAAGACCTGCCCAGAACGCTGATCAACCTATTGAACCACCAGCCACCGTGAAACCCGCAAGGTGGGTCTCTTTCCCGCCTTCACCTCGACACCCGTCTCCGCAGTGTAGGTGGTGTGCAAGTGTGGTAGGATGGTGAGGAAAGGTGTGGTATGGTGAAATGAGACACTGGAGATGGTCACCGGAGAGGGAAGTGTTGGTGCAGTTGAAGGGAGAAAGAAGAAAATGAATAGTGGAAAGAAAAGAAATCTTGCCAACTTTATAATCTAATCTTTTGAGATTTGTAGTTCAGTCCAACAATTACCTCCTTCTTCAATTAGGTCCTTGCAACTTTCTTAAATTTATGGTTTGACCCTGTTGACCAAAACACTTACATGCAAACCCCAAAAACTTCTTAAAATGTGCAATAAAGTCTTCCCAAGTTGCAATCCAACCCCCAAACTTTTCAATTTCTTGCAATTAAATCCTTTTTTCCATTATTTCCAAAATACCAAATTTCAGGGGTGTTGCATTAGATACGTTGATGATTTTAAATTTTTATTTTTTTAATTCAACTTCAATTAAAAGATTATTTAATATTTAAAAAAATATTAATAAAATTATTTAAATTTATTCTGAGTAATTTAAATAATATTAAAAGTAAACCCCCATGTTAAAGTTACAAATAAGTTCAAGGGTAATTTTGTTTGAAAAATAATCACAATAGCTTTTGAAGGATATTTTTGAATTTTAATATAAATTTTCAACCTACAAATTTGTTAAGGATGCTAACAATTCTTTAAAAATTTAATTAAATATATGGGGATAAAAAATAATTTTATTAAACTTATAACTATATCACTAAGTTTATATTACAATGACATGAGTATTTCAAGTAATTTCAAAATTTCCAACTATATTGAAGTTATACAAGTTGATCAATTTCAAAACAATTTGCGTTAATGAAGTGTAGAAATTTTTCAATAAATGCATGCTCAAATTGTCCACATCAATATATTATTAGAGCAAAATATTTTAATTTTTAAAATAAAATTAATTACACATAAAGACTAAAGTTTTTAGAATTTATAAACAATTTTTCTAAAATCTTGTTGTTCAAAAATAATCTCCTAATAAATAATAACAAAGAATAGAATTAAATGTTTAACCCCATAATAATATGTCATAATTCATCTTATAAAAAAAGATAAAAAAAAATAATTTTTTTATATAATATTTATACACAAAATGGGGGAAGGAGCTAAAGTTTGGAGGGAATAAAAAAATAATAGGGGAATTCATTTTTGGATGGAAACTTATTTTTTGAAGGAAATATAATATGTAGACCAACTAATTCTTAAGAACAACTTGTTCAAGTCCATGAAAGTTAATAATTATTATATTTAATAATATACTTTAAGTTAATACTTTTTTTACACTATATTAGACCACTAAAGTTATTTTCATTTTTGGAATTTATATAGTAAAACATACACACAATTAACACATAGATATTTATAAGTTATAAAGATCTTTAACTAGTCAATACAACAGATATTCATCTATACAAAATTTATCTACATCCATTTAAAGTAGATATTATTTGTATTCAATTAGTAAATATTCGATTATAAATGAATACGAATATGGTAAATATATATTCGATCCGTTTAATATTCGTTCCAAAATACATATTTATTAAATAATATATTATTTATATATTTTAATAAAAATCTCATAATCCATATAGATATGTATATTATAATTGAAGAATTAGGAAGAAAAAAGAATAAATTTAAAAACTTATCACAATATAGAGAAAAAAATTGAAAAATAAAGTTAATAAATACAATTATTATTGAATGATTTTATAATTAATATATTTAAATGCCATTGCTATTATTAATAAGTACTAAAAATCAATTATAAAGTTAATTATTAAATAAAAATTATGCTATTTGTTTGCTTGCTTTCTTTTTAATGAAATTATATAGTTTTTTCTATTAATTAAAATATATATTTATTATAGATTCATAGATTTATGTATTTGGATATTTGTAAATAGATATTTAAATAATTATCATTGAATATGAATATAAAAAATAATTCAAATACGAATAAATTTAATAAAATATAAATAAATTTGAATAATTATAATCGAATACGGATATATCCAAATTCAATCGATATCCAAGAAATATGAATTCGGATATTATTTTTTAATATTCATCAAATCCGTATCCATATCTAAATATTCGAAAAATTAAATAGATAAGAATATGAAAATAGTGTATCCGATTTGTTTAATATATGTTTACACCTCTATAGGTCACTAAGAACGTCCAATTTACTAACTCATCGAAAAAATTACCAAGCCTGATTAAAAAAAAAAAGAAGTTGGTAAAGTGTAAATTGATGTGAAGCCCAATTATAAAAAAAAAAAAAAAGAAGAAGTAACTGGGTGAAGTCAAATTAACCAACTCTTTAAATTAAGAAATAGACCAACTATTATACAAATTCTAATTCACTAATTTATAATTAAAAACATTAATAAAGTTATTGTTAATTGAAGTATAATTCACCAATTTATTAAAAAATTTGGTGAAACACAATTATTAATTAAAAAATTGAAAGAGCACAATAACCAATTTTTAAATTATTATGATAAAAAATTGGTGAAATTTAATTCTTAGACAAAGCCCAATTAATCAATTCACTATAAAATTTGGTGAAGCTCAATTTTTAAAAATAAATTAGAGAAAACCAATTAACCAATTCTTTGAGTTAATATCAACCCTAATTCTTAAACAAAGAATACTAATTTCCTGAAAAATTGATGGACCCAAATTAATAGAAAATAAGTTGGTAAAACTCAATCAATTAGTTCTTTAAATTAATGCTAAGCGCAATTCTTAAACAAATAAACTAATTTACTATAAAACTAGTAAACCCCAATCAATTAAATAAAAGTTACTAATGCCCAATTAGTTTATTCAGTCAAAATTTCTTAAGATGAAAGCCTCATGTTAATTCACTTTTAAATTGTTCATCATCAAATTCTTAAAAGTAAAGAAAGAAAACTAATAATTTATTCACTAAAAATTTTGCTCAAGCTCAATTCCTTAAAAAAAAAAAAGCCAACAAATGATTTAATCAATTCAAATTTGTTGAAAACCAACTCTTAAAAGAAAGTCCAAACCACCAATTAATTTACTATAAATTTAGTCAAACCTATTTGTTAAATAACAACTCAACTCAAAAATAATTCACTATAAATTGTTAAACCTCAACCCTTAAAAGAATTCCAATTGAATAAATAATTCACAAAAAAATTGTAATACTGAATTTTATAATGAAATTAGCCCAATTAAGCAATTCTTTCGTTTCAAATTTGTTCAAGCACAATTCTTGTAATAAGGCACAACTCACCAACTAAAATTTTGGTCAAGCCCAATTAACAACTTCCTTGAATTATTGTGAAGCACATTTCATGAACTAAAGCCCAACTAACAAAGTATGGATGCAAAATTAATTTAATTGCCATTTACATTTAGTAACGAAAACAATTGTTATCATTGTGTACAATTGAATTTTGGAGGAAACGAATTTCTGGAGGGAAAATTAAATTAACTTTAGTAACCAAACATTTTGCTACGATATAATTTATTTGTAACGAACATTTTCTTGTTACAATAAGTATCCAATTTTGTTATAAATAAATTTTTCTAAATGACAAAAAATATTTTACGTGACAAATGACATCTTCTGTAAGAAATATTTATTTAGTTACAAAACATAAAAAAGATCTAACGTAACAAGTATTAGTTAAAGGTAATAAGATTTTTATTTTGTTACTCAGGATAAGCATTTTAATAATAAAAATTCAATTTTATTACATAAATACAACGTTTGTAATGAAATTTATCTTTGTTACAAAAGATTTTGTTACATAAAATACAATTTATTGTAGTGTCAACGTGTATCTTGCGTTGCTGAAGGCACCTCCAAAGTGGCGATTGTGAAATGATGTAATAACTTGTCAAGGACTCATCTTGCATGCTAAATAATTTCAATGGCGTCTACTGAAGCGTTTTGATGCCAGCAAATTGATGTAAAAAAGGGTTGAGTTGAACTCCTATAAGGTGTTATTTGAATTCGATACGATATATAGTAGTTGATTGAATTATTGCTGCTTCGACCTAGCAAAGCATAGTCAGGAGTACCTTACCCATCAATCCATCAGTATACCTATATATAGATTAATGCAGTATTGTCAAGTCTACATAAGTGCGCCTCCCATAGATGACAGGTCTGTTGCCCAATTTTGATATTCAAAGTTGAGCGTCCCAAAGTTCAGCTATATCTCATTCGCCAAAGTCGCTCCCCAATCAAAATTCACTTTATTGTATATTTCTTATGCACTGCACGCCATTTGGCGGCGTGTCCATTTCATCTCCTTTTGAAGATCCTCCACTTTTTTGGATGATTTGATTGCGACCCCTCTCCAAATTAGACTAATAGACGCGTAACTTTTACCTGTTGATAAGTGTCTTTCTGGATAGGACTGCTATCTCCCTTTAGATTCCCTTCATTGTCGTTATTCCAGCCATCCAGTATAAATACATGTATATATATATATAAGAGAGCGAGACATGATTAGTCAGCTTCTTCTTGTTCCCGGCATATATCGTCGTCATTAGCATGAGGCCAACTATTCCACTGTCATTTGGCCAATGGGGATGGCTCCCTATGGTGGGGGGTGGGGGTGGGGGTGGTGGAGACGGAGGTTCTTTCTCTGCCCTCCTAACTATACTTCCTTCTTTCCAAACTATTCTATATAATATTCTCTTTATCCTTGATTTGTGGCCTTTAAGTCATTTCCACTTATGACGCTGATTGATACATATAAAAATTTATTGAGATTGAGAACAGATCATCGAGTGCTTCTTGGTTGTTCTGATCTCATACGGCTGCTTCTGAGTTCTTGAATTCCTTCACTAATAAAGGCTAGGGGTGTTGGAGATAATCTATATAGTGAAAAACCCTCTAATACTTGAGGTAGAAAAAATAGTTGAAGATCAATATAAACCAAGAAGATGAATTAAAATTTTATGATTGCAATACCAGTATTTAATCTATTGATCTAAATTTTATGATCGTGATACCAGTGTTTTAGCTATTGATGGATCTGTTTATATAATCGGGAGCTGAGGTTAAATTCTGGTGGAATCAACGTAGTATTCCAAATGGCTGTCTTGCTAATCCTGTTGGGATTTGGGACTCAAATACCTAATCCCACTCGGACTTTATTATCCTTTTTTGGGCCTTTATGTCACGGGTCTTCCTCGGTTTTCCGAGGCAGTTAGAAACTCTTACTATCAATTTCCTGACTTTCATAATTTCATACAGTGGAGGCCGTCTTCAACATTAATTAACACTAGTCTTTGGGCCTTTCATGGATCGACCCAATTTATGGAGTGGATTTTTTCCCTCAATATCAACAAGAATTTGTTACCATTTAAAATAAGTTATGAATTGCGTGCTTTTTCAAATGGACTAATAATAAATTTTATTTTGAGAACTTATAGAATTCTCTTAAAAAAATTATCAAATTCTTAAAGTATCTTATAAATTTTCATATCTTACAAGATATTAAAATAAAAAATAAAAAAATTATATAAAAAATTAAATAAACTAAATAACACTCAATTGATAATTTTATTACCTGAAAGTATTCAATAAATAAATTTCATTTTAAACATTGAAGCAAAACTTTTTACACTGTATTTCAATGTTACATGAATAATGTATTTGTTTTTTAATATTATCTATGTAAATGAATTGAGATTTTGAAAATTTTCTTACTTAAACTCAAGTTCACTTTAAAATGAACTTGTCAAGTTTGAAAAATTAAGCTCTACTTCAAGCTCAATTTATAAATGCCAAGTTTGAGTTTAGTGAACTCAAGCCTACTTGAATTTAAATCAAACCCAAATTCACCAACACAATTATTAATCATATTATTTGGGTTAATGTGAATTCATATTATTTAAATTATTTAAATAGAATTGTTGCAAGTTGATAAAAGCTTGTGAACCCTTCAAAATAACATATTTTGGACGGAATTTGATTCTTGAAGGTGCAAAAATTTGATATTTGAGTTTAAAGTCAACTCATCAGATTATAAGTTGATTTGACTCACTTTATACCCCTTTTACACCAACAATTGTCTATTATATCATACAATTATTTCAATATATTCTTCTGTAGAGTAGGGCTTTTAGAAGAAAAACAAAGAGGGGAAAATGAAAATTGAAATAAATAATATATACTTATATATATGTAAATAAAATTGAAACAAATTTAAGATTGAAGTAAGCTTGAAAAGAAATGCATCACTCAGGTTTGAGAACTATATATAAAATAAAGAGGGGAAATGAAAATTGAAATATACAATTATATATATGTCGAACTAAACTTTGTATCAAATGCACCACTAAATTAGGTTTGTCTTTGAGAATCACATGTTTCTAGAATGGCTCTCAATCCAATCCGCCGGTCTCATTTTATTTATCAACGTGGAATATTGCTCTTCGAGGAAAAAATGGATGCATTATATATGTATTTTTAAAAATAAAAGTACAATATTTTTTATTAATTTAAAAACTTAAAAAACCAAGGGGTACTTATTATAAAGTACCAAAAGCACTTTTCAAATTCATGTTTGGTCCCTATTTGAATTTTTATATAATAAGTTCCTTATTTTTGTTAAAATTTTAGAAATCACTCTCTATTCACTTGATTTGGCAAAAATACCCTTAGATATAATATTTTTTACTTATTTTCTTTATTTCTTCTCTATCCACACAACCAAACACCCTTTATCTCCATTCTCAAACACTAACCTACCTTCATCTTTCATTACTGAAAATTAAAAATAAAAAAAAAAAAAAGTTGCAAAAGCAAACAGAGCTTGTCGGTGTGAACGAGGAACCCGACAGCGCAACAACCATCAGCACGACCATCGCATTTTCGCCTTCTCAATTTATTTTCAGCATTTTTTGGTTATTTTCTCAATTTATTTTCATTCTTCTCAATTTATTTTTTCAGTTTATTACCAGGTGATACTCTCCATTTTGTATTTTCTTCTTAATTAGCAAAAAGAGTGTTTGCTGGAGATCTGGGTATGAAGAAAGAGACATGTTTTGAAGAACTTTGAACTGTATCATTTGTATTGGAATTGTAGCAGTATATAATTTGTTTATGTAAAGTACATTTTACAAGAAATTGTAGTACAAAATATTCAACTCTTTAGTACATTTTATAAGAAATTATAGTATATAATTTGTTTATCTAAAGTATATTTTATAAACAATTATAGTACAAAATATTTAACAATTCCATAAATATTATTTGAAAACGGTAGTATATAACCTGTTTATCTAAAGTACATTTTATAAGCAATTGGAGTACAAAATATTCAACCTTTTAGTACATTTTACACGAAATTATAGTATATAATCTATTTATCTCAAGTATATTTTTCAAGCAATTTTAGCATAAAATATTCAACCTTTAAGTACATATTACTATAAGTGATAGGATATAATTTGTTTATCTAAGATACATTTTACAAGTTATTGCAATACAAAACATTCAATCTTTTAGTAAACATTATTTGAAAGTGGTAGTATACAATCTGTTTATGTAAAATACAATTCACAACCAATTGTAGTACAAAACATTCAATCTTTCAACAAATATTACTTGAAAGTGGTAGTATATAATTTGTTTACGTAAAGTACATTTTACAAGTAATTGTAGTACAAAATATTCATCTTTTCGGCACACATTATCTAAAAATGATAGTATATAATTTGTTTATTTAAAATATATTTTTTAGGCAATTGTAATACAAAATATTCAACCTTTTAGTACACATTACTATAAATGAGTATAATTTGTTCATCACAAGTACATTTTACAAGCAATTATAATACTAAATATTCAATCTTTCAATATACATTAGTATAAGTGGGACTAGGGTGTTCATTCGGTACAAACCGAACCAAACCAAATCAAAATTTTGGTTAACTGAAATTTCGGTACACCAAAATATTGTATCAAATACTGAACCGAACTATTTGGTTTGGTTCAATTAAAATCGAATTTTTTTTTCAATTTGGTTCGGTTAAAAATTGGTACATTTTACAATTTAATTGAAATTTTCATCACAAGTACATTTTACAAACAATTGTATCACTTTTTATACATTTTACATATTAATATTAAAAATTTTCATCACAAGTACATTTTACAAGCAATTGTATCACTTTTTTCAAATTATCGAATTTTTCAATTTTTAATATTAATATTATATGTTAATCTATATTATATTAATATATATTAATTAACAATTCGATAATTTGGTTTATTCGGTTAATTGGTACAAAACACCAAAATCAAATCGAATACCGAACCAAAATTTTCAGTTCAGTATTCGGTACAATTCGAAATTTCAATTTCGGTTCGATTCAACCGATTTACAGAACTGTGAACACCCGAGTATATAGTTAATCTATTTATGTAAAGTACATTTTATAAACAATTGTAATACAAAACATTCAACCTTTCAGTATACATTATTATTACTATAAGTGATAGTGTATAATTTATTTATGTAAAGTACATTTTACAAGGGATTGTAGCACAAAATATTTAACCTTTAATGCACATTACTATAAATGGTAGTGTATAATCTATTTTTGTAAAGTACATTTTACAAGCAATTATAATACAAAATAGATGCAATTCAATTTATATACTTGATTTTCATATATTACACTTCACCGCTCTAACTTTAATGGCACTAATTCTTTAATTGCATAAAGTATACTTCAAAACAACTTTATATATACTTTATTTATTCAATCTTTATACTTGATTTTTTATATATTGTACTTCACTTTCTACAATTTTAATGGAAATAAATTTTTAATTGCACAAAGTGTACTTTAAAATAATCCCATTTATATTTTATTTGTTCGATCGTTGTACTTGATTTTCTGTATATTTGTACTTAACCTCACTACAACTATTATAGATTAGTTTTTTAATTGCATAAAGTGTACTTCAAAATAACAATATGTACTTAGTGTGTTCAATTTATATACTTGATTTCCTATATATTGTGCTCCACCTCGCTGCAACTTTAATGGAACTAATTCTTCAATTACACAAAGCATACTTCAAAATAATATTATATATATTTTATTTGTTTAATCTTTGTACTTGATTTTCGATATTGTACTTTACCATGTTACAATTTTAATAGAAAAAATTCTTCAATTGCACAAATATTTTCAAAATAACCCTATCTATATTTGTTTGTTCGATTATTGTACTTGATTTCCACATATTGGTACTTAATCTTACTACAACTATTATAACTTAGTTCTTTAATTGTACAAAGTGTACTTCAAAATAATCATATATATTTTGTTTTTTCAATTTATATACTTGATTTCATGCATATTGTACTTCACCTCATTATTTTTTATGGAACACGAGTTTCATTTCATATTTTTCTTGAGAATAAACAATCAAAATTCTAAGTGTGCAATATTAGTAAAATATAGATACAAACGTGTTAAAGTAGTTAAAAGACTATTAGCATTCAACAAATTAAGTGATAATTTGAAATAGTATAAAGTACTCTTATGCATTTAAAGTTGTAAATACAATAAGCATATGATGATCATATCCGTCCGATCATCCGTACAAATATTTACAACAATTGATGTAATAGCCTCAAAAATATTGTACTCAACCTTATCAAAACTTTAATTAGAACTAATTCTTCAATTGTACAAAGTATATTTCAAAATAACCTTATATATACTTCGTCTATTCGATCTTTGTATTTAATTTTTGATATATTGTACTTCACCTCGCTACAATTCTAATGGAAATAATTATTCAATTACACAAAGTGTACTTCAAAATAAATCTATCTATACTTTGTTTGTTCAATTATTGTACTTGATTTTCCGTAAAATTGTATTTAACCACACTACAACTATTATATATTAGTTTTTCAATTTTACAAAGTATACTTTAAAACAACCTTATATATACTTCATTTGTAAGATTCATCTACTTGATTTCTTGGATATTATACTTTACCTCGCTACTATTTTAATGGAATTAATTTTTCAATTGCACAATATGTCCTTCAAAATAATCCAATAGGAAAAAATATTTTTTTCAACTTCGACTTTCAATTTTTTCCTATATATTATACAGTTTCAAATTTAGTCCTATAAGTTAAAAAAATATTTGCATATTTAGTCCAAAACTCGTCAAAATTTCAAAAAATAACCAAAAATGCTAATACAGCATGCCAGAATTTGTTGAATTTGGGGATTTTTGCTTAGTAGGCAAATTTTCAGCTGACACGGCCTTTTTTCGTCTTATTGGAAGAAACTTTGCTTATTTGGAATTTGTTAGTAATATTATTGTTAATGTATTATCAATAATAATAATACTAATAATATTAGATAATAGTATTGTTATGATCATTGATAATAGTAGCATTATTATTCTTATGATTAATTATGTTAATAATAATAAAATTAATATAATATTTCTTAGCATTATGTATTATTGTTAGTAATATTATAATAATATTGATAATACTACATATTATGAATATAATTAAATTATTATTAATATATTTTTTATTATTATTAATATCACTAATCATATAATTAATATTATTAATTATAATAGCAACACTATTAATGATACTAAAATATTATTAAATATTAATAATAAAAATAATAATAAGATTAATATTAGAATCAATTATATATATACAAATTTAAACGTATATTTATATTAATAAATTTGGTTATAAATATATAATATTTAAAATGCATATGATGCTTTGAAGCTTGGTCGGGCACCTAGTAGCATGGCGGTCACCTGATCTGGCTAGATAGCCGCCAAAAGGTTAAGGGGAGGTGGGGGTGGGTAGTCGAATTTTTTTTCTTCTCTTTTCTTTTCTTTTTTTAAACTTTTAGTTTAGTTATTTCTTTTTAAACTTTTAGTTATTTTTTATTATATATAATTTAAAGGAAAATATGTATATATATCATATTGCCAACTAAGCAAAAAAAATAAAATAAAATAAGCCAACTAATCTTAAACATGTCTACTATTTTTTTGCCGACATGGCAAGAAAAACCTATGTAGGTGTCAACTCAAAATATGATAAAACCTTTGTTCTATTTATGCACTTGATTTCCAACATATTCAATGCATCAAAATATTTTAACCCCATCTTGGATTTCACATTTTCCAATGTAGCCTGAAAATATTGGAGAGAGCAACGAGAGCATATCTCATTATATCTGGCCATTGCTGCAATCAAATATAGAAAAATTAGTATATATTACCATTTATCATAATGTGTATTGAAAAATTAAATATTTTGTAGTACAATTATTTATAAAATGTACTTTAGATAAATAGATTATATACTACTATTTATAATAATATATACTGAAAGGGTGAATATTTTGTACTACAATTGCTTATAAAATGTACTTTAGATAAACATATTACAGACTACCACTTATAATAATGTGTACTGAAAATTTGAATATTTTGTACTACGATTGCTTCTAAAATGCACTTCAGATACATAGATTACATAATACCACTTGGAGATAATGTGTACTGAAATCTTGAATATTTTTTACTACAGATGCTTCTAAAATGTACTTCAAATACATATATTATATACTATAATTTTAGATAATGTGTACTACAAGTTTGAATGTTTTGTACTATAGTTACTTCTAAAATGTATTTTAGTTACACAGATTATATACTACATTTTCAGATAATGTATACTGCAAACTTGAATGTTTTGTTCTACAATTGCTTCTAAAATATACTTCACACAAACAAATTATATACTATCACTTTTAGATAATTTTAAGATATAATTTCATATATAAGAAGTATACACTCTAAGAAAGTGAAGTATAACTTTCACGCCTTTTAGGTACAAATCAGAGATTTTCAAAAATTACAACAAGAATCATATATATAATAAATGAGTTCAAATTTTTAATAACTAAAAAAGAGTTCAAACAAACAAATATGAGAAAATCTACATGCAAAGAAAGCAAAGTCACCAAAATTAGTAGCAGAAAACATACATTTCTGAATCATGTTCTCTTCCTTCTGTTTTTTGCTCGTTGGTGTTCTTGGTTGTTTCGTTTTTGCACAGTTGTAGAGAAGTAGGGTCTTTTGTTTTTCTTTTCCATTCTCTTATCCGTTTGCACCCTTTTGTTGGCAAACGAAAGGCCCTTTCGCACCTTTTTGCTCTACAGAGGAGAAGATAATTTCCAAACAAAAAAAAAAAAGAAGTGTTTTTGGAGAAAGTTGTCATCTGATAGAGCGGGGAGAAAAAAAACTGTCATTTGTTGATTTTTTTTTTGTTATTTTGTCTAGGTGTAAGGGTATTTAAGTCTTTTTTGAAGATTTGGGGAGTGATTTCTAAAATTTGAAAAAAAGTAGGAAGTTTAGTGTTTAAAAAATCAAGTGGGGAGTAACGTATAAAATGAAAGTAGATAGAGGGATTTAATCCTAATTAATCTAAAAATCAAAGGAAATGTTTAGTTATATTTCCCCAAAAAAAAACTATTTTGGGGAACTATAACCAAACATATTCTCATTTTCCATCCAAAACTTCCATTTTTCTATATATACATACATATATTATATATATTCATTATATACTTTATTATTATTCTAACAATAAAAAAATCGTTCAATTCTTATTTCACTCCAAAAATTCAATAAAAAAATATTAATTTGATTGTTATAATAAAAAAATTATCTCCTCCAAAATATAAACAAACATACCACAACACAACTTTCACATTCTCCAATAATTTATCCCTTCAAAATATATAATGAACATGTAATAAAATCACACAAAAAAACATAACCAAACATTTTCAAACTATTTTTATTTACATATTTTATAAATATTTATGACGTGTACTTGTTCCATTTCAAATAATAATATTATGTGCTCTATTTAATACTTTTTTCGTCAAAAATTTCAAGTTTCAAATATAACGTTAACAAATAATATGTTTGGATGATCATAGGACTCAAAAAGTCTTTTTTTCGTTCAATTTCTTTTGGTAAGGGATTCAAGGATTCCAATCCAAATAAATCCTTCCAATTAACTTTTCTTATCCAAGGCAAAACTTATCATTACTAATCTTTTCATATCTCCGTTGTCCGTCTCTATTAATATTACTGACAAGTGTTGCAATGGTTTTTTGTTGTATTAACTATTCTACCATTACATCAATATAAGTGTGCTTAAAGACATACAAGACAAGCATGATATATGTTTCTTTTATAAAAGAAAAAAGATATAACGCAACTTAAACATATATAAAAATATTTTAACATTGTCTATATTTATATATATACACACGCACACAAATATATATCAGTAATTTATTGAGACATCAATATTGATCCAGGGTCGTACAAAATTGTAAACTTCTAGGTCAGTGCAGTGCCCCTCTCGGGACAACACCTAAGTTGAAGCATTACTCTAATTTAAACTTAATTATCATAGTTATAATTCAACAGTGGGTCCATAAATTTTAACATCTCAAAATTAACATTGATTCAACTCCAACAATACTAAATAAACCACAAAATGGATATATCAAAAGAGTTCAAGGAACTAAGTTATATTACAGTCTCTGACAGATCAAGCCGTCATTTTCATCTTATACTACAATCTTCAAATAAAATATATACATCAAAAAGTCTCTAAGGTCAACCAAACAGTTACAAGTTCCATACTTAATTTTGGCTCTAGTTCTATTACAAAATAACTATATACTTCATTCCAAACTTGGCATCCACCAGAGCCCATCCTTGTTTGAAAGATTATGAAATACAGGGGGGTTAAGTCTAACGACTTAGTGAGAGATATGTACAAGTAACAACAATGTTTACCGAGGAGAAACTCCACTCGATAAAACATAATTTTTCAAACTGAATATAACAGAATTCGAAAAAATAGACAAACAATATGGAAAAGCAAACAGGAAACTCTCCTGCCGTATTGCTCCAAGAACAGATTGCAGGCAGATAGAAATCATTTAGGCAAATCAAACCCAAAGCATATGCATTCTAAGAAAAGGCTATAAGACATGCATTATATATTCACATTATACCAGACAGACAAATAATTTACCTAAGCAAAACAGCTTGGTATATAGTAGATGCCTATATGAATTGTATAGCACCACTGATACCTATAGGGAAATTTCTAGCATATCGATCATACCCATAGGAAATTCCTAGCTTACGGTTGGCACCTAGGGGGAAATCCCTAGCGTACCGATGACATCTAGGGGGAAATCCCTAGCATTCCCCTACTTAACCAAACAGATCGCACAGTATGGCCCTCGGTCCATATAATCACCGTACAGATAACAGAGTAACTGCTCATACATATGCCTAGGGGGAAATCCATAGCACACTGTCGGTTTTAGATCAACAGATCAAAATAGAACAGAATAGTATGCCACCAAGGCAACATAAAATGGTAAATGGAGAATAGGTAAGCTAGTATGTCTAATAAACATAGAGTTGATAATAGATATGTTGACAAGGCAACAAATACAGTACAGATAGTACATATACAAGATTGACAGGTATCAGAATAACAGATAACAAATGAAAGTTTTGGGCACCAGAATGGATAGAAAATAAAATTGACATCAGAAAAAACCCTCATAGGGGTAATCAAGTTAGATAACAAATAACAGATAGATTTCAAACACATATTAGAATACGGTTCAGAAATAGTAAAACTTACATAGGGGCTTATAACAACCATAGATAAAAAATGTAATGCCAGATCGGTAGACCCTCACAAGGGTTTCCAACAATTAAGAGTAGCTTAACAAAGCAACAACCCAGAGTGGGAGACCCTCACATAGGTTTTCAACAATCTCAGAGCAAGTTAAACAAAGTAACAACCTAAGTGGGAGACCTTCATAGGGGTTTTCAACAATCTCAGAACAAGTTAAACAAAGCAACAACCCAGAGTGAGAGCCCTCACCTCTTGTAGTTCCAAATAGCAATTGTAAAAAATTGATTTTATTGCTTGTTGGTGACTAGCTCGTTGACACGTAATCAGGAAAATATGCCATGAGTTAAAATTCTCCAGAGTCAACATTCATGCATAAATCCCCAGTCAAATTCCCATTCCAACACTAATTAACTTATAATGATTCTCAATATTAAAATTTATATTCAACTTATTATTAACCAACATACGAGACCAAAAACTGTATCTCTCATCTCCTTATTCCTCGCATAGGAAAATAATCATCAAAATTCATATATTGACTCAAAGGCTTGACTCAGATAAAAACTAGCAACTGCATGCATGTATGCACATATATATAACATGAAATATATCAATAAAAATCCAATCTCACTAACGAGAGCTCAAAATCATAAATCAAAAGCACCAAAACTATCACTGCGTTGAGATGAGGAGACTGCCTCTCTGTTGTTGTCGAAAATTCAACTCCACCATCGAATTGTTCCTCTCATCGTGAGGATTCTAATGCTACCTTCCATTTCTAATTTCAAGTAGAGTAGACATTGAAATGGGCCAAAAACCGCCAACTCTAACCTTTCTTCACCCTCGTTGGAGTCACCATGCAAGGGCATCGTTGAGCTCTTCACGTCAAGTGCTTCCAAACCCAACCCTCAGAATCACGAGTGGTCGCCAAAAACCAAGAAACCTAGCTACCACTGTAGGTTAGCCTCCTCGATCACTTCCTTCCGCCACTACTCCACCGCTCGGGAGGTGGGTTTGGGTGATTGAGGGTGTAGGTGGTGGTAAAGGGAAGAGATTTATGGGTTTGGAAGGGTGTAAGG
>JACGDI010005453.1:374152-446467 GCA_014898725.1 Jacaranda copaia | reverse complement strand
TGATAAAATCATATATTATAAATAAAATAAATAAAATTTTAGGGGTGTTACAGTTAGTCTATTTATGTTTTTCCTTTGTTTAAGTGGTAGAATTATGGTCCTAGGCTTTGAAACGCATGAGGAAGCATTAGATGAGCACTAAAAATGTCCCAGTTATATCCCTTCAATACTTAAATAAAGGTATCAGATCCTAATAAATAGGTAAACAATAACTAGTAAAAATAGAGTCTAAAGAGAATAAGTTGTCATAATAAGACGTATTTATTCACATGAAAATGATATAGACTCGTCTGATACAAGTCATACAAAGTTTTACAAGGACCAACAGGGTTGGGTCGGTTAATCCTTTTGGGTCATTTTTAGAACTTTTTTTGGGTCATTTTTTGTCATTTTACTTTTTTTTTCTACTATCAAATAAAGAAAAATACTATATTTTGTGATAATATTAAATTTTATTAGTATAATTTTTAGATCGTGTATTTTGATAAAAAAATGTACATAGAGAAAAAAAAAATGATTTAGATGAGGTAGGGCTATCGTTTTAAGTAATTTCAATATTTTACTTTTTCTTAAATGTTTTAATTAGACTTTTCTTAAATATAAAGGATATCTCCCTCTATTCAAAACATGTTAGATAAAATATTAACATATTATTAGAAATATCAAAGTTATTTTTATTTTTATTTTATTTAATTTAATTTATAAAAATGCAAAATAATTTAAAGCCTATTATATATACACATATACCAATGCAAATAATTTTTTGAAATATCAATGCCTCATTGGTCTAGCACCTAATTCAATGTTGATACAAGGTGGAGGAAATTAACCATTAATAGAATCTATCGTCCAATTCGTTTATCGTTGGCGGAAAATAACCATATAAATAGAATTTCCACCCTGATCACTCAATCACAATTGTTTTATATCACAGCTGAAGGTTCCCAATCATCTTCACCCGGAAACCGGGAAAGCAGTTTTTTGGGAACTAAAGAAGGGCCCTTGCTGCTTTTCCGGCATGGCCTTCATGCAATTTGGTATCGTTTTACTCCTCTTAATCCTCGCAATCGAACCCACTTCATCCTCCCCATCAATCATCCAAATCACGCCGGAAAAGGAGAACCTTTTGGCCACCGATGGAATCTACGCCCGTCGGAGAGGCGTCGATTTGTACTGCGAGAACTGGAGGTATACGGTGGAGACGAATGACGCTGGCAGATGGACTCGGATTCCAGAGAGGTGTGTTGATTTCGTGAAGGAATACATTACCGGCGTACGGTACTCGTCGGAGTCGGAGGCCGTCGCCGACAATGCTCTGGCGTACGCCAATGAGGTGGGAGTTTCTGGCACCGGAAAGGATGTTTGGGTTTTTGACATTGATGAGACATTGCTTTCAAATGTTCCATACTACGCCGTCCATGGATTTGGGTAACGAGCTTATGACTTCATTTTTTGTTTTGTAGCTGACATGCCAAATAATTGCGGTTGTCTGATTTGTTAGCAATTGATTTTATTATGCAATTTATGGTATAGAATTGAGGGACTTCAATTCACAGAGATATTGACTGCTTATTTTAATAGGAAGTTTATTTACATTAAAAGTTTATAGAGCTATATCATGCCAGAACAGATCCTAGAATTACACTCAGGATAGAGAATTCAAGATTTGAGTGAGTTGGGGGTGGGAGCCTGGGGGCGTCCAAAATAAACCAAGCATTGAGCCTGAGCGTTGCCGCTTACAAGAATACGATGAACTGAGGGAAATCTTTGAAATCCCGATACAACAGTGATGAAGTAAGAAATATTTGATGATTGTTAAATTAGGACAATTCAATGTAAAATCTTAGCATCAATCAAAAAATGCCATGCATCACCTGGTCCAACAGTCATGGTATGTTTCAGAGTTTAATTCTCTTACTTTGATGTTTATGGGACCCATAAACTATGCATCCTGCCTATATAATGTATGGATGCCTTTGCTGCTGCTCTCGGCACATTGAAATCAAGATATTCTATGCAGAAGTGTTACGAGAAATAGGACTTGCTATGCATGGCGATATTCTTTTAATTTTACTGTAGTTTCATATTGTATTTGCTTTATCTTCAGAGATCATTAGTTGCTATGGAAGTGATTGATCACTAGCTCTATATCTCATGTTGAAGAACTACCACATTAAGAAATTTAACTGAGGAAGGATAAGGACTGTGAAATGTGTTATGAGCAGTGTTACTCTGGTAGCAGCATCATGTTTCATTGTCACAGCATGCAAAGTCTCAGGGCTCTGCCTGCCAGTGAGGAACTTTAGGAATAAACATGATAACATGTCATGACTACTTTGTGTAATTTCTGATATGCTGACATTTAAGAGTTCACATTAGAAAAGTGATGTCAGTTTTCCGGTATTTGCTTTTCTTGCTTGTAGTCAATAGTATCTTACTGAATGAAATCTACTAGTGTACAATGGTAAGCTAAAATATGACACCATATGAGTTGATTCAACTGTTGGGAGAACCTTTATCTTTGATGGGTCATTAGCTTACATTTGATGAAGACATATCTGCCTCACCATTGAGTTTTTGATTTATAGTACTTAGTAGGAAATTATTACCTAGAGAAAAATTACTATATGCAATATCTCTTGGTAAAGTTAAAATATCATCTGGCGTTCATGTTGCAATAAGACACATAGTACTTAATGTTCCATTTTAGATTTATTATTATCTTTACATCATATTAGTTGCATATTGGGTGATCTTTTAATTGGGATGGATGCACTGTGCTTTCTTTGTACTTGTGATTGTGAGCTCCTAGGAGTGTCTATTGCACGCTATCCCGCCCCCTTTTCCATGATGGGTACTTATACCTGCTCTTACATGGGGAGATATATACCTACAAGTATCTAGGGGTTTGGTAGAATTTGTAAAATTTATGAAAAGATTCGTAAATAAAAAAAATTAATTCTAAAAATTGTAAAGTGTCCCAATAATTTAAATGCCTTCCATAATTAAAAGATTTTCATACATAACATGCCAGAATTAACTATGTTTTACAATAAAATATTAAGATATAAAATACATAAACATAAACATCAATAAAGTTTTACAATTCTTTCCAAGAGCTCTCCGTTTAGTATGGTTCCTACAAAAATATATGTAGTTTATTGGAAAAAAAAAATACTCTAATAATAAAATATATTCTAATATTACGTTAAAAATATATAAGGCTAAATTAGTAATTTAATTAATTTTTAAATGGGTATCGGTCGAGTATCTATTGGGATAGAGATTACAATCCCTTCCCTTGCCCCGTTTAGCAATTGAGGGTCAACATTAACTCATCCCTGTCCTCAAGGGAAGAAATTTTTCCCTGTATTCACCCATCTTGGGCAACTCCTCATTGGTATTCACAAGGATGGATAATTTTGACATTCCTAGGAGCTCCCAACCCTAGGCTTATGAATTTTTCCTTTTTAGTTCTATTAAACTCATTGCCACATACCAGTGAAGATTTGTGTGCTGCTTGGCATTTCAAATTACTAATTAATTTTTAAATGGTCGTTGCGTATCCATGGGGATGGGGACTAGAATCCACCCCCTCCTTGTTTAGCAATCGAGGGTCAATATTGATGCGTTCCCATCCTTGTAGGAAGAAATTTTTTCCCGTATCCACCTATTAGGGGGAATTCCAAATTTTGACATCACTGGGAGCTCCTAACCTGAGGCTTCTGAACTTTTCCTTTTCAATCCTGTTAAACTTATTGCCACATACTAGTGAAGATTTTTGCACCACTTGACAGTTCAAGGGTGATGTGTATTACCTTTGTCCCCAATAATATTTGATACATCATTTGCAGCTAAACTTCGCAAACTAAATGTTTCATGCATTTCCCTTTAGCTAATGCTGCATACCTTGAGATAAGTACTTTTGGTAATGGATCTGCTTTTCATTAAATTACTTTTGATCCCATGCTTAATATGCTTGAATAACCAATTGGAGCAGAAAGTTCATTTGCAATAGAATGGTTTACCGTCATCCTATTTTCTCTCAAAAATACCTTGGGAACTAATTGAAATATTTTGCTAGACATGTTCATTCTTATCTTCCCTTCCCAATACTTCCCTTCTCAACACCAATATTACCAACTCCCTCCATAATGGCGAATCTAAAAAAGTTTATCTGTTAATTGACATTTTTCTAACTTGATAATCATACTTTTGGCGCTTTATTACGTGATAAATTGAGATATGAATTTTATTATTTGAGAAATGAATAACTTTGACACTTCCCTACCCAAAATTCATTCCAGTGAATGCCATGAATAACTTGTTTCAGATGCGTCGTTTCAAGGGGGCAAATGGTACATTTGGAGAATGCTTCCCCCAATAAAATTTCAGTGACTTGAATCCTTAGAAGCTCTTAAAGCTAAGATTGTGAAGGTTTTTTTATGCATGGCATTTAGAAGCATGTGCAAGTTTAGAGTTAGCAAAGAAGAGAAATATGGCTCAACTAAAGACTGCTGCCTTGCTGTAATTGCAATTTTCTGAAAAGCAAATGGGGCGGCGTTAAAGAACACTCCGTTACAATAGACATGCTTCCTTAGTTTCATCAGTAGCTAGTTCATTGTAGAAATTGTTGCATACTTGTACACTCGGAAAAGGAAGATGATGTATTTGGAGATAGCAGTCTAAACGAATCAATATAATCAGGAGATAAAGGAGAATATAACAGCTGATATTGTTCAGGATTGGTGGTTAGAAGTAATTTTAACTAAAGTGGCATGAAAAATTTATGGACACAAATATTTTACAAGTGTTGTAGCATTCTCTCGAATCTGCATAACAAATTAATCTATGATTCAAAAAGTCTCTCAAATCTGCGTAACAGATTAATCTATGATTCAAAAGAAAAGAGCCAGTACCTTGCAGGAATTATTTCTAGGATTGAGGTTCGGTTGGAAGGTGCTGAACTAATTGATTTCTGGTAACAAATCTCATCTTTTTAATTTTTCATGTAGAAAAAAAAATGCCAAATAGATCATTATTGAGATCAATAAAAGTCATTTTACATGAACTTTTGTTAGTGGGGGCAAAGAATGTATGTCATGTTGTGTTGCCACCAACCACAGTGACACTCACACCTTTGCTTGCGTCGCCTAGCTTGCCAGCCAAAGCTACGATCTCACCTCTTCTTGCATTACCTCACTGCTGGCTAAAGCCAACCTGCTGCAGATGCCATTGCCCAAGCTGCGGTGACTGTAGCCAACCCCCAATGTCCAAATACATTAGATTGGTGTTTTTGAAGGACAGAGATATCTGTATTCCACATCAGCTCTCCTGCAAGCCTTGCTTTGGTTAAATTTTTAACAAACTTCAGACTTCATGTTTCCAATGAACATGAATATGCCTTACTTGTAGTAGTGAATACTTACCGAAGCTTTATCCATGTGTACACACATAAGATCCATGGAGTTCTTGCTGCGCTCTGGCAAAATTTGACAGAAATTTTAGGTGAAGTAGAGAGAATTCATTTGGGAGAGACGACATTGATTGCAATCTCATTTAGGATAGGAATGTGATGTATAATTCTTACATATCATATTAGGAACCTAATTCCAGCTAAATGTTGGAATTAAGATCCAATTCAAATATGTCTGAAACTCAACCGAATTTCCAACTGTTTGCATTAGTGACTACTTGATGATGAAAGTGTTCAGCACACTAACTACCTAAAGGAAACATAGAAGAGAGAAAATGGGAAAACTAAAATTTAAAGCTATTTTTGGAGTTCTTTTAAAGGGCTCTTTATCTTATGGTGTATTTACAAGCATTCCTAAAAGTGATAATGCTTTATTTTTACCCTCTATGGTGGTAACTTGGTTCTATAGATGGCTATGCAATGAGAGCAATATGAAAATACACAGTCAATGGTAGCAATATGAAAATCCATGGTTGCTCCTCCTTGCATCTGAAAGGGCAAACCAGTTATACTGGCCTTCCTATCGTTCTTTTTTTCTTTCATTAGTCATATTTATCTTCTCTGGACAATATTTCTGGGGATTGCATGTGACGCATTCACTGTCCAAGTGAAAACATCAATCTCTAATTCATTGACCTTTGAAGTGCTATTGGGCTCATTCCCCTTGTCTAGAATTTGTTACCTCATAAGATGTAATGAAGGAAAAACTGCTGACCCCATGATGTTTACAAAATCTACATTGAACGAGGATTATTAAGCCTATGCTATGCCATGGCCTTTTCCACATATTAATTGCGGTACCCAATGACTCATGACACTGCAAATGCTTATGCTGACCTTTTCTAACCTTCTAGGAATTTTGTTCTTGATGCTTTTCTTTAGTTTCCTACATGTCTGCAACTTTCTTCTTTCTTTCTGGATACAGATCAGAGATCTTTGATGAACCTTCTTTTGACGAGTGGGTGGACTTGGCTGAGGCTCCTGCTTTGCCAGCAAGCTTGAGATTGTACAAGGAGCTTCAGGTGCTTGGATATACAATATTTTTATTGACTGGTCGGAGTGAATTCCAGAGGAATGCTACAGAACATAACCTACGGTACGCTGGATACAACAACTGGAAAAGACTTATCTTGAGGTAAATAAGCTAGAAACTAATTGAAATACCAAGGCTGTTGTGAGTTTGCAGTGAAGTTTTATGCTTTGTTGCAGTGAGAAAGGCATAACATTTTTAAATGCACTAGTGCTTTTACTAATCCCTTAATGTTTTAGACAACTTCTACACCAGCCAGTGCAACTTATATTAATTAAGGCAATATATTGAGGGACATGGGCTGATGCTAATTGACGGATGCTTTTATGGTGAAATAGGGGAGACTATGATCAGCGCAAACTGGCATCAATCTACAAATCTGAGAAGAGGAAGGAGATAGAAGAAGAAGGTTACATAATTTGTGGGAATTCTGGAGATCAGTGGAGCGATTTGATGGGATTTGCTGTGGCCAAACGATCTTTTAAACTACCCAACCCCTTGTATTACATTGCCTAGCTAGTAACTGGGATAAAAACAGTTTTGATTTCATGAAGGGTATGGTGATTTGTTGGTGCTCACAAGCATGAGTTACTACTGATCCTCCGAATATTCCAGATTTTCTTTGATGGCTTAACTTAGGATGGGCGTGCAAGTTCAGGTCAAAAGAAGTTCTTATTAGTTGTTTTCACATCCACAGTGTGAACTTGTAGGACCAAAACCCATTTTAGCGTAAACCTCGAATTGTAATGCCTGAACAATGCCGTTTTATTGCAAGTGTTTGCAGTAACAATTACTGGAATGAATTTCACATTTCAATCACCCATCAAAATGCCTGCTAAATAGTTTGTTGTTGAATGTAGCGACTGGGTAGAGTTAGGGAGGAGGCAATATATGACTGTAATATATATGTGATTCGCAAATGCTTACTGGAGGTAAAAAGTATCCCCCTCGAAGCCTATATTTCCTTATATACAAAGTTAAAATTAGGAGCAATCAATGGAATAGATTGAGAGTGAGTTTATAGATTCCTCAAAATATTTTCTAGCATGTCTGAAAGTTTATAAAATATCAAAAAAATATGGATAATTTTTTTAAAAAATTATAAACTTTTAAAATAAAATGTTACGATTTCATAATTTCTTTAAAAAAAAATAAAATTTCTAACTTATTTCTTTAAATCTTAACGTACTTTTTTAATATTAATAATATTAATTATAAAATTATTGTTACTAGCGTTCTATAAGTTGAAAAATTTTATTTTATCCAAATAATTAAAAATTTATTTTTAAAATAAAATTTAATATATTACAAATTTCAAAAACATCTTACAAGAATTAAAATTTTACAAAAATTTTCAAATAAATTTAATCAAATATTCTCTGACTTTCATTGTAGAGTACTACTCGTGTCAGCTTTGATTGCATTGACATGAAATGAGTAGTTTGGTCTTATTTGTGCTTTGCTTGAACAGCCTTGTTGGTCACTTTTTTTTTTTTTGGTAGAATAGATGCAAAATTTTATCCTTTTACAGCTTTTGGATCATAAGAATTAAGAAACCCACTAAAATTTGTGGATGGCTTCTGGAAAACTGGATGTGATAAAGAAAGGAATGAAGGAAATGTGGAGAATAGCTAATATTTCAAAAAACAAATGCTTGCTAACGTCCTGCCTGTCCGGGAAGGAAAGGAGGGGAAGTTCTGGCATGTAATGATCTCAATTTAAGTATTTAACCGCGGAGCAATATTCAAGACTTGCTTCATAGGTAAGATAAGTCTAATTTTTGGTTTGACAAACAAACATGTATGAGTATGATCCCCATAATGACTAGTAAAATTGCTGTTCACGCAAAGATATTGGATTTGCGGTAATTAGCTTTTTCTTCTTTTCTATTTTTTTTTTTGGGTTAAAAAAAAACACTAAAAAGGTGAATGTAATTCTAATTTGGCCACACAATTACATTGGGGTCCACTCAAGCTCCACCAATAAAATTGCGACGTCTGCTTTCGGTTTCACAAGTCTTGTTTGAGTGATTAAATTGTGGTTTAGATTTATATCAGATGTATGGATTATTTATTTCATTCGGCATGGATGATGTAATCATTGCAATACTTTCATTTTCATTGTTATATTGAATTTATCATTATTTTGTAATGTTATCATGATTATTTATTTATTTTTATTAAAGATCTATTTTACAAAAACTGTTGACTACCAAATAGACAGGTTGTTTTTCCAAGGATAAAGTTAAAAAAAAAAAATGTATTGACCTGATGATAAATTGATAATGAATTATGTAATGACTTCATAGTCAAAGGTAATTAATACTTGAGACTGGGACCAAAGGCTATTTTTGGAGTGTATCTTAAAGTGAACATTGTATTAGTGTAATATTAACTAATTTAAGTTTAATCAAGGCTATGTAACAATATTGGCTACGTACCCAAACATTGGCCTGACTTAGGAATCTGCAAGTTGCAACAAACCTACGATTGGGATCCATGAATCAAGAAAGTTGTTCATTGTTTTACTTCAAATATGCTGATGAGGATATGGTAAATTGATGAAATTAAAAGCTTTGGTATTTTATAATTAAGAGATTTTGAGTTATTGTCTATCGTCTATATGTCAAAATAATTACCAGACAAATGTTAGATTGCAGCACCATCCATCCACATGAAATGTAATGTGTCCCACAATCGATCACTACTCAATGCACACTCGGCTTCTAATTGAATCAATGCGCATTAAATTAGTGCCTACAAGCTACAACTACATGCTAGTGTTTTTATTAGGATTCTTAAGCTATATATGAGTCCTAAATTTGAAGGACACTTCTTGTCAAAATAAAAATAAAAATAAAAATTGAAGGACACTTTTCTGGTTTAAGAAACAAAATTATACAGAATTAATATATATATATATACACACACATTAATACTAACTTGATTTTAAAGATTTGCCGGAAGATTAATAAACGCATTCCTTCCAATCACATGGTCATCACAATCATAATATATATAAATACATAAAAGAAATTTGTCGGTTGACTGTTGAAAGTACTGGCCAGCATGTCTTTTATCTAAAGAGGGCCATACAGATTTGGTGAAAAACAAATTAAATGCGAAGCCTTAAAATCATTACTTCAGTTAATGAGAGACAGCCAACACTAACCAGTTCTGCCCACCAAAAAGAAAAATAAAAAAGCATTAATTGATCACAACTGTAGTCCCATTTGCCCTACTGGCTACTACTGAACCCCAATGCGGACGGATGGATGATGATAGGTCATGGAGTTGGACTTGTGGTAAGTTGTTCCCCTACCAATGTCCCACAAACAAGGGGCTTTGCCGAAGGAATTCTAAGACAACTGAGTCCACTTCCTGGAACAGCCGAGCAATCTGGCTCAGGCCTCTGCATCTCTTTCCCTGGAATGCAATTCAACGAGAAATCAAACCCCACGTTTCTGAATAACAATTTGTCACAATCTTGGCTGAGCCCAGAAAAGAAATTGGCCGCAACTGTCAAATTGAGCAGGCTCCTCAATGAGCAGACTATATCTGGCAACTCCCCAGACAGCTTGTTGTGTGCAAAGTTGAGAACTTCAATGTCACTTAAACAAGATAAAGAATCGGGCAAATGCCCCATTAATGAATTGGAACTAACATCCAAAACTTGCAAATCAGTCCACATGCCAACTCCTTCAGGTATGCAGCCCGTGAGCTGGTTGTTGAGGAACAAGATTTCCTTTATGCCCATGTAGCTCAAGCTGAAAGGGATGGTGCCAGAGAATTTGTTGTTGGCTAAGTTTATCACAGAAGCTGGGGAGTTGCCTAAATTCTCAGGAAGCTCACCATCAAAGAGGTTGTTGTTTAGAAAAATTGCATCAAGTTTCTTGTTGAAGAGGTCCACAGGAATTGGACCTGAGAAACTGTTGAATCTGAGGTCCAAGTAGAGGAGATTTGGAATGTAAAGAGTAGTTGTGGGAAAAGGGCCTGAGAAATGGTTGTTGCTGAGGTCTAATTCAATGAGTGATGACATTTCTCTGAAAGACGAAGGGACAGTGCCACTAAACCTGTTGCTGTTGAGGTGAAGAAGGGACAAATCAGTCAGAAAAGAGAGTTCTTTAACCAGAGTCCCCTGCAAATTGGCATGGTTGAGATCTATGGCCGCCACAATTTTGCCTGTGGGATTTCCCATAAAATCCAGAGACTCTGAACAGAAGACTCCTTTGTAGGAGCAAACATTTGAGCCAACCCATGAGTTCATAATCCCCAGTGGATCATCTGTGATTGCAGATTTCCAGGCCTGGAGAGCTGTGTATGCCCTGCTGAACTTTGAAACTGGGGAACCAGAGGGAGTGCTTGGAGGGTTGATTCCTCCACCAATCCACACACTTCCTCCACCTCCACCGCCACCGCCACCGCCGCCTATGCCGCCACCAACTCCAATGCCTACTCCTCCACCAACAATGACCGCAGCTCTCGTGACAATTATTGGGAGGAGAAATGCCAGAAGCCAGCTATTTTCCATGTTCTACGGTGATTATCAAGCTTTCACCTGTTTGATGGGCTTTCTTGTAAGCTTGTACAAATTAGGTTGCTGCATTGATGACAAAAGATGGTGTAATTACTAGGTTTTTGAATGGAATTTATTGTTCATATAGAAAGATTAGATTGCTTGAGGGCACAGTACTGAACACAGATACAAAAGTGAGCTTCACATGGATCGGACAGGGTGCCTAGGCCCAGTAGCAACGGCACGAGCATGTCATGGTGAATAGGTTGTCTATAGAACGGATTTTAATTTTAATTTAATTTGATTATTTAAAATTTTTAATTAATAAAAAATTTAATAGAAATAATTTAATGAAAAAAATTTAAAATTCGAAATAAATAGAGCAAATATAGATATGGTTTGTTTGATCTATTAATAATTCAAATTCGAATATATTTAGTATTGTACATATATGGTATTATATAAGGCTGTCAATGGATCAAATTTTAATTCAAATTTAATTTGAATTCGATTCAAATTTTAGGATTTTTATTCGATTAAAATGTCCGATGGATCAGATCCAATTACAAATATTCGAAATCCGAAATAAGTAGATCAGATATGAAATTAAGCGATTCAATCTATTAAAGATTCAAATCCAAAATTTAATATTTTTTATTAAATTAATACTCTTATAAATAATACTAATAAAGATATTAAAATAAAAAATATATATAATACCGACTTAATATATATTACTGTCTATATTACACTATTAATATTGAGTTTTTAATCTAAAAAATAAGAGAAATATTAATAAAATATCAAATATAATATCATATAATAATTCATTTATGCATTAATATAATATAAAATAGGAATTGAATATTTAAATATTTAACTTTTGAACTAATATATACTAAAAAATTGTTAATAATTCAAATATGACATACATTTATTTTATAAATACAATATTTTTATAAAATTCAAAAAGAAAAAAAAAGAAAAAAAATAAATTGGGTCGGATTTTTTAATCAAATTTTGGATATCCATTGGGTTTAAATATGGTATTGATTAACAAAACTTCTATAAAATTTTGGGTTGGATTCGGATTTAAATTTTGATAATCGGATTTGGATATAGCAGATTCGATCAAAATCTAACCCGTTGATAATCTTAGAACTATTATACATATATATACACATAGTTTTATAGTAATGCCAAAGTAGATATTTAGATGAAAGAAGTAATAAACTCCAGTGCAATATATGAAATTATGTGTTTTTCATATAAATTATTAGATTTCGAATTTATTTACATTATAGTTATATAACTTGTTTTTCAATTTTTATAACAAAAAATTATGTGGGAAGAATAATAAGTAGGATGCAAATGTCATGATATGACAAGAATGCAATGCAAATTTTGATTTGATCAAAATGAGTTTCATTTTTTTTTATAGAACTTTGAATTTATAGTTAATTAATTAAAAATTATGTATAACTATGTATTTATAATGTCAAATAAGTAATATTATCAGCAATGCGACCTAAAATATAATGATTTGATAAATGGATGTAAATAAGTTAAATTCTATTGTTACTTTTAATTGATCAATAGATTTAAAAATTTATTCATTAATCTATTGTATACTTTTTTTTTAGAATGAATGTTTTTAATTTGGATTCTACTAAATTTTTAGAAAAATAATAAGTATATGATACTTTTTGAAGTATTCAGATTTAAGTTTTTTTGGATATCCAATGGATATTCGACTTTTATTTGAATCTGAATATAGTTATATTAACTACAAATCTGATGGATCTTGGTTAAATTTGAATCTAGCATATTACTTTCGAGTTCGAATTTGGATCCTACATGATCTGATCTGAATCCGACCCATTGATAGCTCTAACGATGAATATTGTTATACACCAAAATTTATTATTAGCCCCTCCAATTAGTTTTTATTCTATAGAAATTAATTATTATATTTTTTTATTTTTAAGATATCATTTAATTTAAATTATTGAACAATTATACCATTAGTGTAGTATTCTTTGTTCTATTAAAAATAATTTTGATTCATTTCTAGCATTGATTCTTTCTATGTCAACTTAATAAAGTACATAAAAATGAACAAAATATTCGATCTTTATATTCAATTATCTCACTGAAAATATGACTTTGAACTTCAATAGAAAACGACAGTATTACTATAAAATGATATATTTTCACACCCCAAATATGAGTTTTGTTTTACTTTATAAAAACTATTGTGTAGGATTATTTTAATCAGAAAAGTGAAATAAAGGAAGACAAGAGCACTACATCTTGCTATTTAGACCAAGCAAAAAATACACATACCTTGGGTACCCAAAAAAATGAAAATAATAGATCTCGTTTTCTCCACCCAATAAAATGTTGGTGATTTATCCCCCACCTAATTACTTACCATTTTTTGACCCAATCCACGTGTACCCCATGAACAACAATATACATATATATTAAATTTTCTCTAATCCTTTTTTAAATAATTTTTTCTCTCTAATCCTCACAAATAATTGGGGGATGTAACATATTTTTGTATAATAATAATTATGTTTAAATGGCATTTAAATTTTTAATTCAAAAAATTTGTGACATATAATAAAATTTAAATTTGAATTTTGAAATGTAATATAACTTAAAATTAGTAGATGCTTAAACATTTAAGCTGTACTTTTCAAACTAAAATACCTGACATACTTTAATTACTTGTTTAATGTAATATTTACAATTTCTAGTCTCTTTTATTAGATGTATTTAAGTAATATTTGAACAATATTATATAAATTAAAAAAATACATATTAATTTACCTTTAAGTATAAAAAAAATAAAAAAATCAGTATCTGTAGGTTACCTATCACTCATAGTTATGGTTAATAGGTCCACCGTCTCGCATTCAATTAAAAATAGATAATTTTATCTATGGATAAATTTACCCAACTTGTAATTACCCATTCTTGGGTTACCCACGGGTAATCATTTGCCAAGTCTATTATTATTTCATTTGAAGTAGGACAAGTTGAGGTGAAATATTTTCATGAGCAACAAACTTAAATGTGATAATCATTATGTTAAAAGGTATATTTATCTTGTAAATTAATATAAATTGATTTGAAAAGTAAGTGGATATTTTGATCAATAACTTACCATAAA
The DNA here is from genome assembly GCA_014898725.1 of Jacaranda copaia. Taxonomy (NCBI): domain Eukaryota; kingdom Viridiplantae; phylum Streptophyta; class Magnoliopsida; order Lamiales; family Bignoniaceae; genus Jacaranda; species Jacaranda copaia. The sequence goes on along the minus strand of JACGDI010005453.1, from coordinate 432,265 downwards.
AATTTTGAATTGGGTGCGAATAATAAATTTTGGAGTGCAAATAACAATACATTTCATGATTTTTTATTTCTTATTTATCAACTTTAAAATTATAATTTATAGGTCCGTTTATTTTTGTGGATGGAATGTTGAATGTTACAAAAATTAATTACCCAAACCTCCTTAAGATTTGATTGGATTACTTAAAACTCCACACATTTGATATAAGTATAATTATCTCTTGAAGTTGATGGTCGCACATTAAAATTAATGGAGTTTATAACATATCCATTTTACCCTAGACTAAAAAATAAAAAAAAGAAGTTAAAAACTGAAAAAAAAAAATCAAAATGACAAAATTGACCACAATTAATAGAATTATAAAAATACCTTAAAGGCATTAATAAAAAATATATATTAAAAATAATTAAATATTTATAGATATACACAAACATATATAACATAATATCATATATAATTTACATATACATATATTATTTATATACACACACCTTACTGCAATCCCTACCCCTACCCTTAGCCTATCCCTACTGGCTAGATTTATCTATCAGCTGGCAGCAACGGCCATGGGGCCACCTGTTGCCATGGCAATCATTGGCAACAGTTGCCACACTACTGCTCATGGCATGAAGTTGAATGTATGAGGACCTCTTATTCCAATCTTTTCCATGGGAAGAAAAAGGAAGTGTAAAGGAACCTTCTTCCAGGTTCAAAAGTCAAGTACAAAAAATTGGACATTGAGAGAGTTGCTAAATATTTGGGAGGAACAATAAATAAAAAGCTTGGCAAATGTTAGAAAAAGTGGGGGTCTAATAATCCTCACTACAACTACAAAGCAGTAATTAGAGAATGTAAGTTCAAGAGGAGTTGAGTTGGGCAACATCTAGTCCAATTAGAACCTCTCTCACCTCCCTAACTATTAGGAACCTAAGGCCAATAAAAAAGTGTAGAAATATGTATATTTAAGCAATTGGGAGGAGGACGACTCATCCTATCAGTAGGTATAGAGGCTATTACTTGATAACTAGAATAGATTTAAAGAAAATCAACAAGCTTTTGGAACACCACATTCAATCCAATTTTAGTATAATGGTGGAGGGTATGAAGGAAAGAAACCTCAACCCCTTGACCCTAAGCTTAGGTAACCTTTCAACCTTCAACCTTCAACCTTCATTTGGATATGTGCTGATTAAATGCCACTTTTGTTATTAATCATATCTTTAGAAAGAGTGTGACTTAGTCTACCTCGCCATTAAACCTACCCCTCTTACTATCCAAATTTGAACTCATCTTTTCAATGTGACAAAAAAAGAGAGAAGGAAATGCACCTTAGATAACCTGGAATGGAAGTGAAAATGGAAAACAACTGAAGGAGGAGGGGTGATAATGAAGCGAAAAGAAATAGAAGGAAGCACTTACAAAGGAAAGGAAAAAAGGGGGGCTACTTTGGGATGTTGAGAACCTTGGAAACGCTAGAGACTTTAAGAATTCTTTTTACCTAATTGATTAAAATCCATTTTGAAGATTTAGAAATGGTAAAGGCATGAAATGGAAGTTTTTAAACCCTTGTTTATAGATGTAAAATAGTAAAGGAAGTTGTATTCCTAGCAAACTAATTGTTTAGTCAATATGCACAATCTTGGAGCACACGTTGTAAATCCCTAGGCATGGAGCCATATGAAAATCATTGGACCTACCTAAAATGTCTTGACTGGATTTGACAAAGAAACGAGGAATGAAAATAGATGTTTAGACTTTAGGTAAAAGCATTTAAAATCTCAAGAACTTGATCTTTCTCTTTCCTAACTCAACCTTTAGTTCAATTTTTTCATCAAATCCTTGCGATTGAATTGAGAAGTTGGATATTCATGATGTGGGGGACCAAGTAAAGCCTCATCGAGCTAATTTTTTGGATCGACCACAAAAGATAGGATAATTTTACTGGATGGTAATAATTAATGAAGACATATCAAAAGACCATTCCACCCTTGGAGCTTAGCCAAAATACCTAAATAGGACAAGATTCATGTCTTTTTATTTAGGTCAGGTCATGACCCAATAGAACTCGACCCATTTTGGGTTTTGACTCAAACTGTGAGCCGTTAATCAATTAAGGATTTGATGCATAATAAAGCGCCACCCCAATCAGTATAAACAAGGATAATTTGTCACTTATAAAAGGCAAGAATCATACAATACCAAGTTAGGTTGTCTTTACTCTTGCTTACTTAAGGTCTTATCTTTACCTTTGAGCTCTTTGGATTACCTCAGCAACACACTAACTTAAGCATCAGAAGGCCTTAGCTGAGGGCGATCTCAGCTAGCTTAATGTTTGCTTTTGTGGTTAAGTCAGAAACCTAAAATCACTCATGTGGATTTGGGTTGAGGATGAGGTTAGGGTCAACTTTAAAAATTCAGTTTGAGGTCTAGACCCATGATCCCAAGCCACATCAGTTGACGTTGTCTATGGGAAGCCTGATTTGATTCACCATCAGTAATAGCGACAGTTAGTGATGAACAGAACTCCAGGATGAACTATGGACACCCAAATCCTAATATTGCCAATATCTCCATCATTTTTAATTTACCCTACTTACTCCACACCACCTACCGTCGTGGTTCCTCAATGTACTTAAGTAGAAATAGGACAAGGAGTAGTGCCACACGGTCCTAGTGGGGCTCAGATTGTGCAATTTAGTTGGGGAGACTTGGAGTAGTTGGTCTTTGAGATGAGCTAGAGGTTTTGGGATGAGCATGAGTATAGTGTTTGATCCAGGATGGTTTCTCTTATTCTGGTGACCCTATCACCAGTGAATCGACCTTTATTTTAGGATAGGAGGTCAAGTCCTTCACTAGCTAAAGGCTTGCAAGGTTTGAAGATCTTGAGGGGAAATGATATGGTTTATTCGAATGAGGTAGGAAACAAGGCTGCTTGTCGGCCAAGTTATCCACCTAATGTTTACAAAAGAGAGGAGGTGTCAAGGTTGGAACCAATAACATTGAATTGGGATGACCCTACTCAAAAAAGATCTCAGCTATCTCTTTCAAGGGAAGAGGTCAATAAGATTAGTGATTAGGTCGAACAATTAAGCAGAAAGATAAATAAACTTAAGAAGAAGAGGACCTTGGCATTGCAAAAAATAACTTGCTATTTTCTATTGAGATATTGGCTGAGTCGATGGCATCACACTTCAAGCAGATTTGCCAAAGTAAGATGGGACTAAGGACCTACAAGAACATGTGACTGCTTTTGAAATTTTCATGAACTTTTATGGGCAATCAAATACTATGAATGCTAGGATCTTCATGACAACTTTAGATGGAAGAGCTTTTTGTATCAATTTGCTAGCAAAAAGAAGTCTAAGAAGTCCACTACTTGTTTACCATGCGGTAAATGGATGATGAGACCTTGAGAGGGTTCATGAACAGGTTCAACAATGAGATGTTGGAGGTGCTAGATATGCAGCTTGATATGACCCCTATTATCCTCATTCACAGGCTCAAGAAGGGACCTCTAGCTTCGACTCTTGCTAGGGAACCCTTAGAAGATATAGAATTGTTGATGGAGATGTCTTAGCATTACATCTATGAGGAGAAAGTTAACACCATGAAGGACTATGAATAGAGTAAGAATGCCCCCCCACAGATCTGAAAAAGATTAGGGGTCATTCAAGTCAAGATCTAAAAACGATCATCATCGATCTCCACTTAGGAAATACAACTACTATTATGCATCGCTTAACACCATGAGGCCTCACGTGCTCATGGTTATAGAGGGATCTAAGATACTATGGTAGCTTAGGAAAATATAAGATACTATAGCCTGAAAAAACTCAAACAAATATTATTATTTTCATAAAGACCGTGAGCACGACATCGGGGATTGTATTAAACTAAAGAATAAAATGGAGAAGCTCATCAGTTAGGAATACCTAAAGGAGTTCATTACTAAGGAGGTCAAGTATAAAGGGCATGACCCTAAAAAGGAGCATGAGAAAAAGAGGAGCCGATCTCGTAGTAGATCCCACAGTAGGGAGAAAAAGGGCAAGAAAGTTGCAAATGATCTCATGGGAGACAACATTCCATGGTGAGGGGTTATATACATGATCACCAGGGGTCCAACCTTAGGGGACACCTATAACGCCAAAAAGAAGCATGTTAGGTCTATAAGAAACCATGTCGGTCTAAAGAAAATGAACACAATGCTGAATATTGTTGACCAATCTATTATCACTTTGATGATAGGGACTCACTAGGGGGTTGTTAGACCGCAAAATGATCCCATGGTCATCACAATGGACATAGCCAATTTCTCGGTGCATAAGGTCTTGGTAGACAATTGGAGTTTAATGGACATCACATTTTTTGAGGTCTTGAAAAAGATAGAGCTCACTCTCATAAAGATCACACCAGTCTATACATCTTTAATAGGATTTGGAAGGGTTGAGGTCACACTTGTGGGGTCTATTGATCTCTTAATTTTATTGAAAATTGAACCTAAATGAAGGACTCTTATGTTGAAATTCTTAGTCTTGGATTTGTTATTTGCATACAATGTAGTCCTTGGAAAACTCGATAGGCTAAACTAATTCCAGGCAGTGGTGTTAACTTTCCATCTAAAAATAACGTTCCCAACAAAAGAAGGAGTAGGAGAGGGTTGAGTTGTGATCAGAAAAAAATAAGAGAATGCTACCATGTATCTCTAAAAAAGAGGCTCAAGGCAGAGGGTTTGAGGTCCAAGGCAGAGAGTTCGGGCTCTAAAGAGAAGAAAGTGATTGTCTCTTCCATCAAGGACATGCCAAACTTGAACCCCCAAGGGCAAAATAAAAAAATAATGAGTGGAAGAATACATGATAAAGCTCGTTGGAAAGTATAAGGAGATCGAGTTAATGCTAGGGGACTCAAGCAAGTTTATGCGTATAGGAACTCAGATGGATCCTGAACTTGAACTTTTAACCATTGAGTTCTTGAGGAAAAATGTGGACATTTTTGCTTCATAGCCTTCAAATTTTGAGGGAATAGGCCTCGAGGTGATTGTGCATAGGTTGAATATTGAACCGCAAGTAAGGCCCATCGATCAAAAGAAGAGGAATCATGGGGTAATGAAAAATAGGATCATAAAGGACAAGGTCAACAAGCTTTTGGAAACAGGGTATGTGTTCGAGATTCAGTTCACAAAATGGCTATCAAATGTGGTGGTGGCATCAAAAACTAAGGGAAAATAGAGAGTGTGCACTAATTATTTAGACTTAAACAAGGCCTATCTAAAGGACCCCTACCCCTTGTCCAGGATTGATGTGCTGGTGGATTCAATAATAAGGTGTGCTCTCTTAAGCATGATGGATGCCTTCTATGGGTATCATTAAATTTTTATAGCAAAAGAAGATCAGGATAAGATAACATTCATTATGGAAAGGGGTATATATTGTTATAATGTCATGCTCTTTGGGATAAAAAATATGGGGGCAACTTACTAGAGGTTGGTGAACAAAATATTTAAGGACCTAATCGGGGTAAGCATGGAGGTTTATGTGGACAATATATAGGTAAAGATCCTGAATGAACCTGTTCACTTAAGGCATTTGAAAGAGGCTTTTGCTATTATGAGGACATACAGAATGAAAGTTAACCAAGCTAAATGTTCCTTTAGGGTTAAGGGAGGAAAGTTCCTAGGATACTTGGTTAGTAAATGCGGAATAGAAGCTAACCACATAAAGATTAAAGCAATAATAAACATGAGCTCGCCTAAGCTAATTAAGGATGTGCAAAAGCTGATGAAAATGATCGCATTCTTGAATAGGTTCATCTCAAGGTTAGCAAAAAAGATCTTACCTTTCTTTAAGGTTCTAAGAAATATGATGAACTTCCAATGGATGAGGAATGTGAAAAAGCATTTCAAAACCTTGAGGTGTATTTGGCCTCACCTTCTTTATTGGTAAAGCTTGTCACAGGGGAGCCCTTATACTTGTATTTAGCAACTTTCAAGCAAGCGATAAGCTTTGTATTAGTTTAAGATGAGAACATAGTCCATAAGCTAGTTTATTATGTGAACAAAGTGTTGTAAAGAGCTGAAAGTAGATACTTGGAGGTTGAAAAATTAACTCTAGCTCTTGTGGTGACAGCAAGAGGATTGAGGCCGTACTTCTAATCTCATAAAATTGTTATCTTGACTAACTATCCCTTGAAATAAGTTCTTGATAAGTCAGATGTTTTTGGAAGGTTGGTTAAGTGGGTCATGGGTTTAGGGGAGTTCAACTTGGAGTACCAGAGTAAAGCTCCATAGAGGCTCAAGTCCTAGCGAACTTCATGGTTGAGATACAGAACATAACCTCGAACTTAGTAAAGAAACTTAGATGATGCATGTGAATGAGTCAGCCACTTCTCAGCATGGAGGAGCTGAGATTTTCTTTAAAGGAACTCAATCTATAGAGCTCAAGTTCAAAGTAAAGCTTTCTTTAGGGTCAGAAATAATGAGGCCGAGTACGAGGCAATGATCATAGGATTGAAGCCAGTAAAGTGCATGAACATTAAAAAGTAAAATGTTTACACTAATTCGTAGCTTGTGGTGTTTCAAATCGAAGGGACATTCGAGACTAGGGAAAAATCTATAACTGAATACCAGAAAAGGTAAAGGAACTCATGCCAGGATTTGTATTTTGTCAAGTACAGTAGATCTTAAAGAATGAGAATAAGAGGGCTGATGCTTTAGCTAAGTTTGGTAGTTCAACTAAAGAAACCTAGAGTGCATCTATAACTTTGTTAATAGCTGAACGTTCAGAGTTAGAAAGTGGGATCTCTAAAAAAGAGATGATAATACAGATAGAAATAAGAGTGACTTGGAAGGATGACCTAATTTGGTATCTGACAGATGGGGCCTTGTTGGGGGACTCGAAAGAAGTAATAAAGTTAGCCTTTAGGGCAAATTAGTTTGCTATGGTTAATGGGGAACAATACAAGAGATCCATTGAACGACTACTATTAAAGTGCTTGGGACTCGAGAGTGTTTATTATGTGTTAGGGAAGTTTTGGAAACCACTCAACCGGGAGGTCCTTGGCCTTCAAGACATCAAGGCAGGGCTTTTTTTTGCTTACCATGAATCAAGATGCAGTAGACTTGATTAAAAAATGTGAAAAATACTAGTTCCATGCTAACCTCTCCTATTGACCAGCTGTACTAATGGAGCCAATCCTCATGTCATGCCTATTTAACCAATGGGGAAGCAATATTCTAGGATGTTTTCTACTAGCTAGAGGCTAAGAAAGATATGTGACGGTGGCAGTGGAATACTTTAGCAAGTGGGTCGAGGCAAAGGCTTTGGTTGAGATCACTAAAAATGAGGTTATTAATTTCTTATGAAAGAACATCATATACAGGTTTGGGATTCCTAGAGTCTTTATCTCTGATAATGGAAACCAATTTAATTGATATAAGATAATAGGCAAGGGTAAAGAGCTTAAGATTAAATAGTGATTTAATTTCATTGGAAAAAATCAAAATCGAATAGCTAGACAAACGTGACCAACCCTGACCTCCTGAATAGCCTCAAGGCTTACTTAGAGAAGGTAAAGGAAGGTTGAGCTAATGATCTCCAAGGGGTTCTATGGGCACATCGTATTACTCCCAAGATAGTGACTGGAGAGACCCTATATTACTTAGTGTATGGGGAAAAAGCTGTGATCCCAGTCAAAATAAATGAGCCTACCTAAAGAATTTTGGAGTATAAATCAAAAGGCAACAATGAGGCACGTGAGTTTAAGCTAGAGGTGATTGAGAAAAAGAGAGACCATTCTTATGTCAAGATCCAAGAATACACAAACATCATGGTAATGCATTACACCAAAAAAGTTCATTAGAGAAGCTTCCAAGTGGGAGATTGGGTCTTAAAAAAGGTTGAAGTCTCAAAACATGTTGGGAAGCTAGACCTAAATTGGGAAAGGTAGTATAAAGTGGTCAAGGTCACCAAGTAGGGATCATACATGATGAAGGATGCTAAGGGGAAGGAGTTACCGAGGTCATGGAATGTGCAGAATTTGAAAAATATTTATGTTCAAAGTTGGAGTGAATTTTGTAAAGCCAGTGTATGGCTAGTACTTTTTGTGATGCATTTTTAATTATGTGAATTTCTTTTCACTTAATTCCAAGAATTTACCCTCTGTTTAATGTTGCTTATGTTCTTTTCCAATATACCAGTTTAATGGGCCACCAAAATAAAGCCAAGGAGATCCTAAGTCAATAGGATTGAGGTCCCATATAGGATCTAAGCAAGATCCTTACTACAAGGAGATCTCTAGTTAATGGGATTGAGATCCTATATAGGGTATAAGCAAGATCCTTACCTTAAGAAGATCCCAAAGTCAAAGGGATCTAGGTATTATACAAGATTTGAACAAAATCCTTACTTAAAGAAGATTCCAAGTCAATGGGATCAAGATCCTATACAAGATCTGAGCAAGATCTTTACTTCAAGAAGATCCCAAGTCAACAGGATTGAGATCTTATATAGGATTTGAGCAAGATCCTTACCTCAAAAAGATCCCATAGTTAATGGGATCAAGATCATGCAAAAGATCTAAGTAAGATCCTTACCTCAAGAAAATCTCAAGTCAATAGGATTAAGATCCTATATAGGATCTAAGTAAGATCCTTACCTCAAGAAGATAACACAATGAGATCGAGATCTTATGTAAGATCTTTAACTCAAAAAGATCCCAAGTTAATGCGATCAAGATCTTATACAAGTTCTGAATAAGATCTTTAACTTAAGAAGATTTCCAAGTCAGTGAGACCGAGATCTCATGAAAGATCTAGGTAAAGTCTTTTAACTCAAGAAGATTTCTGAGTCATGGCATTAAGATCCTACACCTAACTTAGACAAGGTCTTTAACTCATCCCTGGGTAGTGTTTCATTTACAAGATGGCTTGAACATTTAAAGGTTTCAATAGATCAAATAAATTGTGAAGGAGCCTATATACCATAAAGTTTGTGATGAAATTTATGAATCTTGGTACTTAATATGAGCTCAGACACTTGAAGCTAAATGAATCTCATATTCCATTGAATAAAAGTAATTACATTGATTTCATGGTTTAAACTTGTAGTATGAGATAGGGATAAAGAATCTGAAAAACCTCAAACTTAAGTTAAAAAAATAAAAAAACTGCTACAAACCCATAAACAAAAATTGTTTGTCAGCTTGAATCTCACTGCTCTAAGCCCCTACATTCCACAGTAGCCTCTCTGAGGTCTTTGGTTACTATTGGGGCTATGGATGGGATCTCATCTTTTTCAGTGCATGCTTGAGGTTCCTCGACCTCTTGAACAAGAAAAGCAAACTCATCCTCGAGTTCTTCCACTTTAGCCAAACCATTAACTAGATAGTCTTTCAGATTAGCATCTTTGGTGGGATCTAGCTAATTCAAGTCAAACCTTTCCACTATCTTGCCAAGTGTCTTTAATTAAGCCTGACACTTCATGAAACTCATGTAGTTAGGCATACTTTTTGGCTTTCTCCTTAACCATGGACTTGAATGTGCCAAATTTCTTGAAGGCTCGAGTTTTTTCTATCCTAGTGTTTTGAATTAGCTCTTTAAACTCATAGGAGCTTTCAAAATCTGCACGACCCTTCGAGCAACCTTGATCATACAACGCCTTCTTCTCAAAGGCCAAGTACTTTTTCACTTTCAATAATTTTTGCTCGAAGTCTTTGATCTTTTGATCCTAATTCACTAACTATTTTTTATGCAACTTGAGCTCATTGTCGGTGGACTGTTGAGTTGACTTGAGATTATCTCGGGCTCGTTCTTAGCCTCATTTAGCTCCATGACCTCCATATCCTAGGTCATGAAGCAGCTTCTCTAATATGCACATTGTATAAACAACTAGTGTATATTGGTGATCCCCTGCTAAATGAGAAAATAACATAAGCTATGAGCTCGAATAGATATGAAAATTCTATTAAAAAATATGAATACTCAGAGTTCACCTGCATTATGGCATGGGCACCATGTTCCTTGAGCCTAGCTAAGTTTATAAGCACCAGCAGGGCCTGATCTTGGGTCATTAGGTACCCCTTGTATAGCTTGAAAGAAGTCTCCCCAGATCGGGATTGAAGCACCGAGCTCTAATCTATAATTTTCTAGTTTGGGATTAGAGTTGGGCATAAAGAATTATGGGGAAATATTAAGTTGATGGTCTTGTAGCTCTTATGTACATAGTTTAACAAGGACTCGAGATGCACATGGATATCAAGGTTGCAGGGAAATGCGAGAACAAGTTTGGGTTCGAATCGCGCCTTTCTCTCTTAGTGACTCCTATTGGAATCTTTACCCTTAGACTTTTTTGAGGGGCTTTTGCTTGAATAGCTGGGGGAGAAGAGCTTTGGGTTCTTATTTTTGGCGTAGTGCTTACATTTCTTCCACTTACCATTTGGAATGTCTTTCACTGCTGTTATGGGCTTGGGGTTTAGATGAGTGACCTCAATCTCAGGGACTTAGCTGATTGGTAGTAGTTGGTCAACTTCAGTTGGTTGAACTGGTGGGCTCGAGGGTTAGCTCAAGGTTGAAATTGGGGAAGACATCGTAGGAGCAGGCACGAGCTTTGAAGATTAGGCTTTAACTATTATGGCCTCTTTTTGTGCATTCATTTTGTTAATAATGTGCAAATTCTTGCTTGACATAACTGAAACAAAGCAAAGAATGGTTAGACCTCTAATTTAAGAGATAGATAAATTAAAAAAAAAAAACACAAATGGAGGAAAAGGCCATCATGCAGAGTTCTTTGAACTCAAATATTAGCTGGTGAGAAACTAGCGATCTTGAGAACCTCCTTCTTTGAGAGCTCGCCAACTTTGTGTAAATAGTCAATTAAGAAATCTATGAAACCTTTTTCCTAAGTGACCTCATCAGACACAGATAGCTTAGGCTTGTTGTGCTTCCAATTGGACCTAAACTGCCAAGGATAATTGTTAGAAGCTCGAATAAAGATGAACTTTTCTTTCTATGGACCTAAAGAAATAAGGATGTTGTCCAAAAATTTAATGTTGTCCAAAAATTTACACATGGGCTTTGCGGTGAGGTAATATAACCCCTGTTCCCTAGATCAAGTTGAGGTTGTCATTGAATAAAGAGATCAAAAATGGATAAAGGAAGGCTCGATCCCAAAATACATCATTATGATGAAGAAACAGAGAATATGTCTTTTTATGTTAGGGATGAGTAGAGCAAGGCAGACTTCTAGCCTTAACAGAATGTTTTCTATGCGATTGGAAATGGTGAATCTTATATATCATTCCAGTATGTCAATGAAGAAAGTGGCATGGCTATTAGGGGGGAGATGCATCCGATCTAACCTATTGGGAAAAGTTATTTCATATTCCTGAGGAATGAAGAAAATAACTTGACTTTAGAGACCACTGGAGACCCTAATTTGGGAACTATAACTAACCAGGGGAAAGTAGCAAGAATGTATTCGTCCGTTTCAGGGTCATGGGCTAACTCATCCATCGATGCAGAGGAAGAACAAACCATCAACGAACCTACTATGGGATTGAGTTCTCATAATTTGACAGGAGTTGGGTTTGAAGTCGATCTCATGAAAGGAATTATTTGGAGAGAGGTCATGTCTTTTGAATTTGAGAAAGGGAAGGCATTTTCACTCGACCCCAACCGACTAAGGTTAGGAGTTTTATTAGAGGAGAAACTCAAACTCAAACTTGAGGTCATGTTAGGAAAAAAATAAATAAATAAACCTAAGAGATTAGGGTCGGGGAAGTGGTTTGAGAGATTGAAAGAGAAGATCTAGCAAAGTTGGGAAAGCATTAAGAGGGAAGGAAATAAAATGAAGCTATAGGGCAATCCAAGAGTATTGATAGAAGGGGGATTGTGTCGGTTCGTCTCTTGAGGCAACATTTATGGTCGAGATTAGTTACACTCGATCAGGTAGCTAAGGAAATTCCATGCCTATTGTCTATAGTGTATAGGTTCATTCCCCCAGAAGAGAAAGAACTAATACACTTAGAAACTTAGGGAGTTAATGATGATAATAATTAATGAAGATATATCAAATGACCATTCTGCCCTTGAAGCTTAGCTAAAATACCCAAATAGGATGAGACTAGTATCTTTGTATTTGAGTTGGGTCATGACCTGATGGAACCTAACCCGCTTTGGGCTATGACTTAGACTACGAGCTATTGATCAATTAAAGATCTGATGCACAATAAAGTGCCACCCCGATCCGTACAAACAAAGACAATTTGTCATTTATAAAAGGCAGGAATCACACAGTACTAGGTCAGGTTGTCTTTACTCTCGCTTACTTAAGGTCTTATCTTTACCTTTGTGCTCTTTAGATCACCTCAACAATATTTTAACTTAAGCATCGGAGGGCCTTAGCTGAGGACGATTTCAACTAGCCTAACATTTGCTTTTGTGGTCAAGTCAAACACCCAAAACCACTTGTGCAAATCTAAGTTGAGGAGGAGGTGGAGGTGGAGGTTGAGGTCAAGAGTAGGGTCCACTTTGGAAATTTAGTTCAAGGTTCAGACCCACGGTCCTAAGCCGCATCAACACTAATGGCTAAATACTTTGTTTGCTCCCATATGCAGTTGATCGCCCTCAAGTTGGCCAATATCACCAACTATGGAAGAACTCACCATAGGCAAATAAACTTTAGGTCTTATCTATCCTCAAGTTGACCACCATCCTTGATATTGTCCATACTTCATCAAACACTCCAAGCAAGGTCAAAAGCTCATTGATATCGACTCTTATGCACTTAGCATGGGTGATTGCATGTGATGCATTTCAAGCTCTCTAACGCCCATCCTTCTTTACAGAAAATATTATCGTTAGTTCAACCTATCCATATTTATTATTAATGTTAGCATGTATCCTTTGTATTAAATACATTCAGGCAGTTTTATACGGCACTCAAAATCTTTTATACCAACAAGGGGCTAAAAAGCATATTGTCCTTCACGTTATAAAAATCCTCAAGTGTCCTTATGCTAACAGTAAGCATGTTCTGACAAATTAAAATACAAAGAATCAAAACTTCAATTTAAGAATTGTTTTTTTGGATAAATGGCCTTGAATATGTGATTAACAGTAGGATGTATATCAATATGCCTAAAAAAATCAATATTCCTCTTCATACCACCCTCCCCACCACTAGCACCAATACTTTCCACTTCTTTTTCCCCTTCCTTTTCACATGTAATGAAAATCAACTGCCTAATTCCTCTTATTAAACATCAAACACACAAATGCATCCTTACCATGCCCATTATCGATGCTTAACACGTAATATGATTCCAATGATTTGATAGCAGCTCGATTGAAAAATTGGCATGAAGAGCTCATTGGAGTTTGAGTCCTCGAATTGGATATCACATACACTCTATCATGTTGACTAGATCTTGCTGAACTGAAGCCGCTCATTGCACTTGTACTCGCCGTTGTGCCTGATAGTCTCGTCATCCTTCTCATGCAACACCATTTCAATTTCAAAGTTAATGGTTGGGTTCTTTTCTAGAAGTTCATGAGGTAGGTTTTTTTTTTATATCTAAAAGTAATTTTATGGCTTTTTTAAACATGAAAATTTATTTAATGACTTTTAGTAATTTTTCTATTTTTTTTATTTTATAGAATTAGAGATTAAAAAACACCAATTTTTAAATAAAAAATTCAATTATAATTTTTTTATTCAATACTAATCCTTCTAATTTAGAGACGAAATTTTCAGTCTCAAATTTTATTTAATGAAAAAAATAAATTTTGTGATAGATTAAAGACAAAAAATATTTTCATCTCCAAATCAGTCTCTAAATTGGTTTCAATTTGTTATAGATTATGCTTTCTTATATTATTTTATTAAATTAAGATGGAACTTAGACCCGTCTCTAAAATCGTCTCTCATTGCAATTTATTTTAGGAGAAATCTAATTCCATCTTTAAAGATGTCTCTAATTAGGAAAAATTAGAGATTGATGTTTTTCCGTCTTAAAATTTTTATCTCTAAAAGTCAGTTCTCTTGTAGTGAGGTGGCTTGTAAATGTCATTAATAGCCATCTTGGACATGTGAAGTCAAAGCAAAGGAGCAAGTAGAGGCTTTGTTAGCATGTCAACTAGCTGATGATCAGTCTTTACTAGTAGGATTTCGATAACACCTGCAGTGAGCTTGTACTGAATGAAATGACAGTCAATTTCGATATGCTTGGTACGTTTGTGGAATGTTGGATTGGAAGCAATTTGAATGGCAGCTTGGTTGTCACAATAAATGGTGGTAAAAGAATCTAGGAGTACGTGAAAGTCAAAAAGAAGTTGTTGTAGCCAAAGGAGTTCTACAGTCGTAGCAGTGAGGGCTTTATATTTAGCCATGGCTGAAGAGCAGGAAATGGTGGATTGTTTCTTTGTTTTTCAACAAACTAGGGAATTGCCAAGAAAATGCAAAAGCCAACTGTATACCTTTGAGTGTTTGTGCAAGCCCCCTCATTCAACATCAGAAAAAGCTTTGAGTTGAAAATTTGATGAAATTGAGAATAGTAAACATTGATAGGATGTGATTTCAAGTATCGAAGCAAGTGGTGAGCAGCTTGTAAATGATTCTATCTTGGACTAGCTTCAAACTTACTCAACTTACACACAACAAAGGTAGTATCAGGTTTGGAAATGGTTAATTATAAGAGATGTCCAATAAACCTTCTGTACTTGGTGGCATCTGGAAGAGGGTCTGAATCACAACATGAAGAATTGATTTAGGGTCCATGGGCATTTGAACTGGCTTGCAATCCAAGGATCTAGTATCCTTTAGTAGTTGTAGAACATATTGGCGTTGACATAGGTAAATCCCAAGTGAGTTCTTGGCCACCTCAAGACCAAGAAAATATTTGAGGAAGCCCAAGTCTTCTAGTTTGAATGCAGATTGTAGTTGAGCTTTAATGGAGTCAATGTCTATGATAGAAAATCATCAACCGACACCATATCAATGGAGAGAAGAGATGAAGCTGGATTGAAAGCTATGAGCATAAAGGAAAAATATCTTTTGTATATTGACACTAAGAGTTCTTGATACACACACACACACAAGGATGAAGAACTGAAGATAGCTTCTAGCAAGCTAAAAGAAGTATCTAGAAATTAATGCATGCAATTAGGGCTTTCTAACTCTAACTAACTTAGTTATAAGGTTGGTTATACAATTAGTTAATTGACTAACTGAATGTAGAATGTACATAATCATGCATGTATTGATATTTATTAAATCCCGCTATTGTTTTTAAGTGTGTGTTTCACATCGAGTGAACCAAAATGTGTATAAAAGTTGAATTTTTTTGGGCGAATATTTTTTTATCCTCAAAACATCCGTAGAATAAATTTTATTTTCACGAATCTCTTTTCTCATATTTATGCATATTTTAACTATTATATTAATTTAAATATATATTTTTTAGTATATTAATCATCAACGGAATAAGTAAATATTATAGTAATAAATAATTGAACAAAGATTTAATGTGGAACTATTGATGAACAAAATTTTATATAAAAATACATTTACAATAAAAAAATCTATTTGTAAATAATTCATTTCAAATGCATTTTTTTTAAAAAGATATCTTATCAATTACTTCCAACAGCTCATTCAAATATATTTTTATTACAACCCTAAAAAAAGAAAAAGAGTGCATTACTTTTACCGTCCTTACTGGAAATTTGTTGTATATCATCATTATTATTGCTATTAGTACTGTAACAACGGTGCAATCTAAAGTTTGGTGGTAGTGTAAAGCCGGGGTGGCCCATAGAAGCTGGCTAACTTTTGAATGAATGGAGGCAGAGAAAGAGAGTCTACGGGCAGCGCAGCACAGCACAGCACACTTTAGACAATCGTTATAACAAATCTCATCAATATTGTAAGCTTCGCATTCAGGCGTGAATCACATTGCGTGCTCTCTCTTGGCTTTTTGTTCTCAATTTCAGAACATCACTTCCCATTTCTCAACACATGAAAACTATATGACAAGCTTCATGCACCACCATAATTAAATATCCACTTGATGCTTAGTTACGCCAATTTATTAATGGAATTTATATTCCTACTTCACAAAATAATAAACAAATTTTATTTTAATTATTTTTATTATACAATAAGTTAAAATATTCATGAGCCTTGAAATATCTCTACCGGTTCCTTTTTTTTTGATGTTGAAGATACTTTTAACATTGATTACTTATTTTAAATTTAAATATTACTACTACGTTACAAGCACCTGAATTTATAAGGAAATTAAAAGTTGGAATCAATCTTATAAGTTGAGAGTGTTTGTTGTATGACCTTTAGTTTAAACGTAATACTCAAAATAATGTAATAAAAGAAGTGTTGTTGAAAAATAAATGATAATGTGATTAAGAGAAACACATGATTGGTACCAAATTTCTTACTCAAGTTAAATGGATAGTTGGTTAAATAGCATTCTCCTCACACACATAAATGTGAGATTTGGGGTTCGAATTCTAACGAACCATTAACTTGTACAAAAAGAATTTTTAAATGAAATTTAATTAAAAATAGATAAAAGTACATCCACTAAATTCAAGTAAACTATAATATAAAAATAAATCAGACTCATTCTCAATATAATGTGATAAAATTGAGTAAACTAAAGAAAATTACAAATAAGAATCAAGTTAATTTTATCAAAAATGAAAAGATTAAATTAACAATGACAATGACATTTTTAAGCAATAGTATGCTTCAGCATTGGAGTCCTCGCTATCAAATCTTCGCATTTAACGGCATAATTCATATATCATTCTTGCAAAAAATATTTTATACAATAATTAGTAAATTATGACCAAGAACTTGCTAATTGATATTCTGAATTTAATTTATGGAATTCTTTATCAGTTAATTATTTAACAATGAAAAAGTATATATCCAAGAAGCCCCAAAAGGAAAAAGAAAAAGAAAATTTAATAAAGAATAATTTATTTATTGTTTAAACGAAACCACATTTAAATATTATGAGATACAATATGACATCATTTTAATAAGAAAGAAGAAAGAAATCCAATCTATAAGTTCTAAGTTCACCCTCAATGAAATCATAAAATTAAAATATACGGATAACAATTTGATAATTTTTTTTAATATTATTATAATATTGTTACTCATTAATTAACATAACAAATATTAGACACAAAATTTTAAAGGGGAGAAGGAAGAAAGTATTATGCTTGGACTGTCTGTTTTCTTGAGAGCTAAATAAATATTTGACAAGTCTGAACCATTTGAGGCATTACTGGTCTAGACTTCGGAAACATTTTGAGATTTTTCTTAAGAAAAATGTGCATATCTGAAATGATTGTTCAACGTTATGAAGGAAACAGATTATTAGTCATTTACGATCTCAAGAATTGTTGCTACTAGTAGTCCAACAGAAATTAACTCACACAAAGTGTACCATGTGATCTTATTTTGCTAATGTGTGAATTTTGACTTTTATGAGCAATGACCCCCGAGCTTTATTCAGAAATAAATAGGAGTTTTATAAAATAAAAATTAATGAAATTTATATCAATAATTTCATCTCATTGAGAATATGCTCTTTAAATGATTATATGCCAAAATTAATGATGAATTGAATGAGTAATTTTAGTTGAAAATAGTGTATGAGCTAAGGACTAGTTCAGATATGGGTGGGGGTGAATGGTGTTCATCCTATATTGTGAGCTATTTATATAGCTTGAGTGTGGACACGGTTGTTGGACTCCTTAGGAGGTACCAAGTCTTTGAAGGGGAGCGGACATCAATTCGAAAAATAAAATTTATTTCTTTGGATATTATTTTTTTGGACCAAATTTATTTAAAAATAAAATTAACTAAATAAATAAAAATTCAAAAATAATAATAATTATTATATAGTTAATAATTATTGTAGTTAATAATCCAAAAATTACTCCTATTAGCAGCCATGTCCAAGATTTTAAAGAGTTGCATCCATGGCTTTTATTTGAAATCCTGTAGCCATGCCTATAAAAATTTGAAAATAAAGGTCATAACCATTATTTACAACTTTTAACGTATTTGATGGGTCTATAATCATGACTTGTACTATTAGGCACCTATAACCTATAAATATGGGGGTACATTCATGCATAATCACTAAAAAATAAAAACATACAGCATACATACACACGCTTATGCATGCACATAGCATACTCGCACACAAAGATTCAAGTCAACAAGGGTTCGATGTCCAGGCAAATGGAGTACAATATTTGTTTGGTTGAGTCATTGCATCATGAGAGGTTATCTATCAAAAGTCCTTGTGCACTGTTGGAGGCAGATAAAACCTTAAGAAAATTGCATTCGTGCAGGCCTCATCTCACTTAATCTACTTCTACATTTGCACATTCAAAGATGTAGTTTGCTTTCTTTGGTTTTTGTCATCGAATTTGTTGTGTTATAACTTGTTCTATATTTGTTCTGTTCTTGTTCTAGTTGTTACGTTTTATACTTCAAATTAAATTGTTTCTGTACTAATTTTTTTGTGCTATTGTTTACGTAAACACACACTGGTGAACAATATTTACTAACAGCTAATACTTGATAGTACAAGTACATCTATTTTGCCATGACAATTTTAATTAGTTTTGGTAATTAAAATAATAAACTTAACAATAGTTTTAATTACATAGAAAACTATATCATCACATATATAATATAACTAAAATTCTATTTATTATGGTAATTTCTGAAAGTATGTCGATGCTATTGGTAAATTAATATAGTGGCATCATCCTAACATTTATATGTGTGAGGTTAAATATTCAAATATCAAAGAATTTCAAATAAAAGTGTGCATGTGTGTGTGTCTATATATAAGGTATGTCTATAATTTCTTATGTATTGTATTACTATTTTAAAAGTATTATATCAATCAAAATAATGATGTAATGCTATTAACTGTTGACAAATGACAATTAGCACTATAAGAAAAAATGGTAGTAGCAACCAAAATCACAAAGACCTTAATAAAATAGTTGCTAAGCATGTACTTTAGCATCCAAAAGTGATTTGGTTGTTGAAGTCAAGTTACATAAAATTTTCTACAATCAATCAATATTTGGTAGCTATAAATGGTCGATGTAATATTACTAGCCTTAACCAATGGTAATGTGATCAAAGATGGAGTTTTTAGCAGGAATGTTTGTGATCACTATATATCTACACTAATTGCGGCTAATTTTTCAACAAACATATTGAATGATCACAATAAATATTTTTAGTTGATCATGAACAACCATTTAATTTGGTTGCTAAGTATATATGTCTTTATTTAGGCTCTTTAAACTCAAAACAACCAACCTATATGATTACTGAAAAAAACACTTACAACAAGTAAATTTACATGGTATCCTTAGCAAAGCAATGAACTTTATTTTTAATTATTTCTCGGGAAAATAATTTTTTCCAAATTCTATTTATGTCCGTTACAAGAAGTGACCCCCAACCTATATATTAATATCCAAAAAAAGTGATTACATCGAGGTGGGAGAATTCAAAAACATTACAAGAGAAAAAAAACACAAGCAAATTAGTCTATCATATAAAAGTAAAAAAGTTGACCGAAAATGATAAATAATTGCCAGGTTTCAATTCCTCAACTCATATGTTAAAGTTATCAATTTCAATCCCTATATTGAGTCTAAATGTAGCTAATTTTCCACCATTTGAGCGCTGAAGTCTAGGAGTGAAGAAATGCGGACATCTATTCCTCATTCTAACAATCTTCTAGCAAATTTAAACTTGAAGTATAGGTATCAAGTCTCCCTCCCCATCAGCATTTTTCCATTACAATGCAAGACACTATATTCCACCAGTTTAAGCAAAATCCTTAAGCTCACTCTAATTAGCGAGCATGTCGTGCATTTCAGAACTAACAAGCTCAATTCAACACCATAGATAGTTTAAAGAGCCCTGCATATATTCTACATCTCGAATGAGGTTTGCATTAAAACAATCAAAGAAACAACAAGATTAATTTGTGGCAGCATCTCAATAAATAAATTATTGAAAATCTTCCAAACATCTCATTGGAATTTTGTAGACCATGGTCCAAAAACAATCAATTGCACAACATCAACCCCATTCTTTTTTCCATTCAAGCTAAAAGAATATGCTCTATTTAAAGCTCTGAGCAATTTCAGCAACACTGTTCAGCAACAAGTTTTTTTTTCCCCGAATCAGGAACAAGGCTTTGCATGCTCCAGCTTGACTATGAATTCTATATAGTTTCACAATATTATCAACTTGAGCAACAGCATTCATTTTAGATCCAAACAAGCAAAACTAATTTGTATTGTGGCCAACTAGAATCACATATGTTTTGCTATAAAGGGTTCTCAGTATGATGGAGAAAA
Source organism: Jacaranda copaia (assembly GCA_014898725.1). Lineage (NCBI taxonomy): Eukaryota > Viridiplantae > Streptophyta > Magnoliopsida > Lamiales > Bignoniaceae > Jacaranda > Jacaranda copaia. The sequence continues at coordinate 411,837 of JACGDI010005453.1, read as the reverse complement.
GAAATTTTCACACAAATTTTGCAAGGAGTTATGCAGATAAAAGATTCGAAAGGAAATCTTTCCATTAAACAACAAATCATTTGTTTTTATTTAACCTTTATCATTTTGATACCTCTTTACTTTTAGATCCTTTGTCCTTAGCCAGGGACTCATATGTAGATTGAGTTACTTTGGTGATTTGAGGTTCTTCATCATCAGTAGGTTGAGAAGGAAAAGCTAAGATCCATTTCCTACCCTCTGCATCTTCAAAATCGGCCCCACTAAACTCTTTCAGCAGCTTAGCAAGAAAAGAATATGCCTTCATGAACTCTTACGTATCTTGGGCATTTTGAAATATTTCTTCGGTGGCCAAGGAGGACGGTTTCTCACTATCAAATTCCTTTTCTAAGCCAAGCATAAATATCCCAACATTGCATTTAGCAAAACATAATCTTATCCAAGCATATTTTTGAACCCAAAGTACCTTGATCAATATCCCAATGCAAGATACTAAAGGTACAAAACCTGTACAACAACAAGCACAATAGTCCTGTATAGCAGTAAGAGAATTCATTTGCCAGCAACTCTGTATTACAACAAACTGTGTGCAAACTTATGCAACAAGTAGAAAGTCCTTGCCACACGAATCCAATATTTTAGCATGAACACCACAAAACTTAATAGAGAACCACCACGCTTCCACGATTTAACAAGCAAATGAAAACATCAAATCAACAAGCAAAAGTTATTGATCAGCAAGCAAAGAATACATAACAGCAAAACTCTAATCTCTATGCAATCACTCCAGTAGTCCAGAGCCAAATTCCAATCATGCACACATGCTCAGCAGCCTGTGCAATAACAACTATCAACTAGCATTAGTAGATTTTCCATTATGTGTTTCTTATGAGAGCTTAAGAATAGTTTCTTGCTTTAACACTTCAAAATTCAAATATAAACTTTAGTAGCTTCCCACCAACTATAGCTTTAAAATTTTGAACCTCAGCCACTATATTAAGAAATTGTTCCATGAATTTCAAGTGTTTGTTCACTTCAAAAGCCGAATTCCGATCATAAACTAATTCTAGCCAAGCAATAAATATTCAAAACAGGGTTAAAAATAGAGGCATAAACAATTTCACAACTTAACATTAAAATGCCACCAAGCAAGAGATTGAACATAAAGAATAATTTACAATAATATTTATAAAACAAACCAGGCTAGCAGAAATGGTAATCATCCTTTTTGACGACTAAAAGCAAAAACAAAGAATTAAAGCATTTTAGCAGATGTCCTACACCTTAAACTAAAAACTTAAACCAAATCTTGTTCTTCAAATTATTGTATTTCATTAATCTAAATCTTTCAATTCAATTATTCTATTCCTTCCCATTGTTTAATCTGCATCAAAAAAGAACAAAAAGTCCAAACAAGTGCAAAAGTTAATTCTATGCTATTATATTAATAATTTCTTTAAATTAATATGTATAGTCTACTAAATTTTCTTCATAGTAAATTCTTAAAGAAGGTTTTTTCTATGTATTAAGCAAAAAGAATCAAAATTTGAAATTTTCACTATGAATTCAGATTCAAACAAAAAGCTCCACTCTCCACTTGGATGGAATAATGATTTCAGAATTTTCCAGTCATCTCCTGATCGCATTTCACCACCACTTCCACTATACACTTCTAAAGAGCTAACTCAGCACTTGCCTACTCAACCGGTGTAGCTACCACTCCTCTTCTAATCATATTTGTGGCTAGATGTTTCAGAATTTGAAGTAACACTATGACTTAAGCTTTTTTATTAAGATTCTTTGATTTGGCATGCAAGGAATTTTCTCAAAAGACACGGATACAAATTTGTTCAGTAATCATATGAGAAGCACCTTCTGGTAAATATTGTTATTCTCCTAGTTTCTTCATTTGAGCCTATTGTTACAATATGAGGCACTCAATCATTCTCATGCATAAAGTTTTACATACTCTTACCACATAACATATTTATGAGAAAAACAAAGAAATGAAGTAAAGCTTTATTGCAACTTATACTATTAGTCTTAACCTCTTCATCTGTCCATTCATTTTGAACATCATCAAATTCAAGCTCAAACACATCAATATCATCCAAATTTTTTTAAATAGCAATTGAAAATAAAAATACATGCTATAGTTAAAATATTTTTTTACTAAAAAGGACAATAACTTACATTCACATATTGATGTGTTGTACAAGATTTAGTCCTCAATTTATGGTTGTGTTTCAATTTTGTTCTAGTTTTGATTAGGTCTCCAAATTTTTTTATAAATATTAATAAATCAAAATTGGTTAATGATATTTCTTTCTTGTTGAATCAACAAAATCTAAGTACATCTTACTATTACTAAAATTATATAAATCGACAATATTTATCTTAATTTTTTTTTGTCTCCCAAAAATCACACAACCAAAGCCAATAATCACAATAGTTGTTAAATTTCTCATAAATACTCTGCCTAGCTAGTACCAGGCCACCTTCAACTTTCATTCCTAGATAATATCTATTGGTATGTGAATGAAAAGTGGAGTATTGTTTGGCAAATGCCTTTCAAATACATTAAACCACATGGGGCTCTTCAACTTCATAATTAAGCTTATTCTTTGACATTTAAAAGATTAAAACCTCGTGTGAGATGGAACACCCCTAGAATTCCATTATGTTGATATTTTAACTTAATATTATTTTTCTAATTTTATTTAATATTTCATGTAAGTTTTGAAAGTTTTGGGGGTTAAAATGTAAATATAAAAGACTTAATCTTACTATTTGTTAAATTAAGGTTTAAATTTTTATAGACTAGTGGACTCAATGTGAGGCCTATTAAATCTAGTGGCTAAATTGATTTAAATTATAACTTTTGGACCTAACTGAAAATTTATTAATTGTTGGGGTTAATTTGTAATTCAGATAAGTTTAATTCTATAAATATCACATTTTCAATTCACCCCCTCCATTATTCCTTCTTTCTCTTCTTCATCGTTTTCTTTCTCTCCCCAGTGACACCTCCAATAACCACCCAAACAACATAAAATAGACCGAGCATCTTTTTCCCCTTCTCGCCAAGAACACATTGACGCAACATACAGTGGAGCCGGTAGGTGGAGCGACGAGAATTCACAGCTGAAGTTGAAGTTTGACGATGGTGGTGGATTTCTTGGCTTTAGTGACCAAACTGTGAGTATGGCTATTAGGTTTTGAAGCTCCCAACTTCAAGAGCACACCGGTACCATTTATTCTTGCAGACAACCACTGGTGATAGCGTAATCAAAGGAAAACAACACAACAAAGCTTGGTAGTAGTCCTAGCTTTTGAGCAAAATTAACGTCCAATTTGAAAGTGAATACATAAATTAATTTGCGGATTAGGTTCTTTTAATTGATGAGCATTTTTTGGCAGTAACAGTGACCAACTCAAGTGGCGGCGGTAGCGGCACCAACTGGATAGAATCTTCATCTCATTGGGGTGATTACATGTATGGGTTTTGATCATTGAGATTCTACCTTGTTAGTGAAAAATTGGTATAAGAATGAAATCGTTGGTATATGTAATTGCATGTGTATGTATGCACATTGCAATCATAGTGAAATATTATTTTATCAAAGAAAATAAAAGAAACGATTGATCAGAACATCCCTACATAAGAATATAGCACACTTATACATTTATTAAGCCTAGTGAATACAAATGGTATTATTTCATGTGAAATATAGGTTACATAGCTAACTAAGTGATATAAACCCTAATTTCATGTAACCACGACCTAGTGCATTACTTTATTAGTATTAGATAAACTCCATAAATATTTTATATATCTGGAACAAAACTCCTAAGTGATATAGCATGTTTATGGCAATAGTATCAAAATAAAACCTTAACCAACGTATTAGTCGAATAACTACCCAGATTGGACTATTATTAGTATGATTATGAATGTTAGTAGTTGTTAGGGTTGAACAAAGATTTTGATGGAAAGTTACTTTTTTAGATAGGTGGTAGAGGATTGGGCCCCGAGGATCAGTAAACTTTGACTTCATCACTGAGGTTATTAAGCTGAGGATCTACTACTTTGGCCTCGATTATTTCTATCTATTCTTGTGGAATGACCCCTGTGAGGGTCCGCCAATCTGGCACCACTTGTACCTATCAATTTTCTTGATAAACCCCTATGAGGGTTGGTATTAGTTTGATTACAATATTTTGTTAATTATTGTTTCCCCTATGAGAGATCTGTCAATTAGTTATGCCTTGTATAAGCTTATTCTATATCTATCATTGATCCCATTAGGTTTTATTGATTTGATATCAATCTTAATTGTGGTTATTGTTGCTGATTACCAAACCCTATGGGGTTTTCTTGATTTGAAACTACTTGGTATTCTACCATATTTTTTTGAAAATGATTGGCATTACATTATTTCAACACATGGGATGCCATGGGTGGTTCTCACCTAGAGGGACACCACATGGGGGTTTAGACTCAGGGCTAGGTCTTGAAGACGGCTGAGTAGAATGGACCAATGGACACAGGTTTTTCCAGTTGGTACCCACTTAAAATCCTAACTTACAAGCAGTTGAGGTAGTGAACTGTGAGTGTTGGGATTCGGCATATGGTTGACCATGCCATAAAATAAATTATTACCTACTGAGCTTAGTGCTTGAGCAATGGAGTGATAAGGAAATCTTGTTATGCTGTACTGATGACTGTATTAGCGATTTTAGTATTTTTCAAGTTCAAGTTAAAAGCTATTGTATTGTTATCCTGCAATTGTTGAGGAGCAATAAGGAAAGAGGCCAACAAGTTTGTTAAATGTTTACAAGTTATATGCTCTTATGGGGCTAACTTTGATTAATTTCAATTCTGAACTAATTATCTGATTTATCATCAATAACCTTATTTATTTTCGTTGAAATTCAACATTTTTCTTTATCTTCTGTTATGCTTTCCCTCACTGTATCCTTAAGACTCATCTTTCTTATTATTCCTTATTTTTCTCAAGCAAGATTGAGTGAAAGATATAGATTTACGATTTGAGCTGAAGAGAAATATATTTTGTAATAGATCAAGTAATATATGTGTATATGGGTTCTCTGGAAGTTATGCTTTAATTTAGAGACATTTTGATATGTCAGGTTTGAAATTGTGAGGTATTGTAATATGTTAAGTTTGGATTAAATATCAGTAGTATATACATATTAAGATGAATTTTGTGGAATCCCTAATGATATTTACATAGTACTATTGTTGTGGTTACTTAAGTTGAAGGCTGCTGTTATCTTTGATAATTTTGGAAAAAATTTCTAATGGGCCTATTGATTGTATTGGCTTTCATTGATCTTTTGGGATAGTTTGAATTATCTTCTTTTGAGTTGATTTATACTTTAAGACTGAACTGAGTGATGCCTCAACTTAGGTATTATCTCGAGAAAGGGTGTTATGGAGGTGGTATCAGAGCTAGGTTTGGTGATAACCTAGGCAATAGGTGTTGAGGTGATATATAATGAATCTGTAGGAAGTAGAGGATTATACCTAGACTGAGAAAGAAATATTTGGTTTGCTTGTATGAGATTGGAAGTCTTTCTTTGGTTAAGAAAGAATTTTGGATAAGATTAGGGTGATAAAGAAGCTCTTAGTAGACCTTTATTGCTTTAATTTTCGTTGTAATGAACTTGGTTTGCATTGTCAAATACCCTATAATTATATTTGAAAGATCAATATCTTGATGCTAACTTTAGATGTCATTGTGTTATTTTGACAATAACAAGTTTAGAAGGAATTGAGGAGGATATAGAGAAATATTATGGCATCCCATGAAGGTTCTCATATACCTGACCCATCTCGAGCAGGTTGATGTCAGAGAGGGAGACAGCCTGGCATACGGGTAGTAGCACAGTGTGTTCCTAGGTAGAGAGCACTAGTTGATCCACCAATTTTGCTAAAAGAAGAGGTTTACAGACCTCTCAGGTTAAGCAACCAAGTGCAGGCCAGCTAACTGAGCCCATGTTCTAGATGTTGCGCTAATTTATGCAATTTTTTCAACAGTAAGGATAGGGTCACCGAGCAGAAAATATTGAAGAGCCTATAGAAGACCAAGCTTTAGATTAGTTTCTCTTGCTGTAACCCCTAAAATTCTTAGGAGAACCTGATGATAGGAAAGCTAAGATATGGGTTAAGAGCTTGGAAAAAATATTTAGAACTCTGCATTATCCAAATGAGCTGAAGGTCCGATATGCTACATTTTTTTGGATGGCCCTGCACATGATTGGTAGCAAATGATTGATCATAGGTAGATTGTAGAGGGAACTCATTGAAATTGAAAAAACTTTACCCAAGAGTTTATGGAAAAATTTGTACTGAAGGTAACCAAGCATACTCGGGAAAGATAATTCATGGAACTGATACAAGAAACATTACCAGTCAGTCAGTATAAAGCCATCTTTAGCTGACTGATTCGGTATGCACCTCACGTACTGGCAAATGAAAAGTGATAGGTTTACGAGTTTGTGGAAGAGTTATGACTAGAACTTAGTGGGCTTTTCTCATGTGATCATTTGAGCTACAATCATGCAGTGAGTAAAGCATTACATGTAGAATAAGATTTGCCAGAGATCAAGAAGATTGAGGAAAAAAGACAAAAGGAGAGATTACTGCATGGCAAGCAAAACAACCTTGGGAAGAAGCAACCAAAGCTATAAATAGGAGGCCCCAATCAGCAAGTTTATCAGTCCGGCGAAGCCATGAGTATGGCACCAAAGATATGTGGATTTTATGGAAGGCCGTGCCATGATGAGTCAGGATATTGGAGCAAGTAGGGCAGATGTATAGCTTGTGGTAGTGACCAGCACCTATTTAAGGATTACACAAATTGAGAAAAGCCAACCCCCATAGGAAAAGGGAAGCGAATTGCAAAAACTAGTGGAAAGCCAAAATTCCAAGCACGTGTATATACTTTGACTGGAGAAGAAATGCCCAATCTCTCTGATGTGGTTGAAGGTATGATTTCAATTTCTAGAATTAGTGGAAATATCCTATATGATCCTGAAGCTTTACATTCTTTTATATCTGTGAATATGTTTGAAAAATTAAATAGGCAACCTAAAGTTATGGAATATCAGATAAAAGTTCAAACACCCTTAGGAAGAGGGTTACTGATAAATATTATTTATCAAGATTACCTGACTTTGATTGGGGGTAGGGTATATCTAGCCGATCTTATACTAATGCCTATACAAGGATATGATCTGATCCTTAGGATGGATTGGTTACATAAACATCAGGCATAGGTAAATTGTTACTCCAAGTGCCTCACCTTTGAGGATAAACCTCAGTACCTATACATTATTCCATAAATGACACTTGCCCGGTACCTATTATATCTACACTAAGATATAGAGGAGTTATTTGATCTTTTACAATGAGCCACAGTCTTCTCATAGTTAGACTTAAGATAGGGAGTATAATTAGTTGAAAATAAAAGAAGAAGATATTTTAAAGACTGGATTTAACTCCTAATATTGTCACTTTGAGTTTGTAGTGATGTCGTTTGGTCTAACCAATGCCCCAATGGCATTTATGGACCCAATATATTGAGTGTTTCAACCATATCTAGACCAATTTATGGTCATCTTCATCGATAATATTTTAGTGTATTCGAAGACTAGAGAAAAGCATGCAAAACACTTACACTAAGTTCTCAAAACTTTGAAAGAGCGTAAGTTGTATGCTAAATATAGTAAGTGTGAGTTCTGGATAGAAAAAGTGGCATTTTTGGGACATGTCATATCTCAAGATGGGATAGCGGTTGATTCCTCTAAGATAGAGGTGATAGTAAACTGGAAAAGACTTAAAACTGTAATAGAAGTTCATAGTTTCTCAGGACTTGTTGGCTATTATTGAAGATTTGTACAAGACGTTTCTAAAATAGCTTGCCCATTGACTAAATTAACCCATAAAGATCAGTCGTTTGATTGGAACGATAATTGTGAGCAATGTTTCCAAGAATTGAAGAACATATTGATAATAACTCCAATTTTAGCTCTTCTAGAAGGATTAAAAGGATTTATAGTATATACTAATGCTTCAAAAGAAGGTCTTAGATTGTGTTGATGTAGAAGAGATGAGTCATTACCTATGCAACCAAAAAACTAAGACCACATGCGAAGAACTGCCCAACTCATGATTTGGAGTTGGTTGCAATAATTTTTGCCCTAAACAAAATAGAGGCATTACCTTTATTGAGCTATATTTGAAGTATACATTGATCATAAAAGCCTTAAGTATCTACACTCCCAAAAAGACTTAAATATGCGACAGCAAGGTAGATGGAGTTTCTAGAGGACCATGACTTCTCTATTATCTACCACATAGGAAGGATGAGTGTGGTGGCAAATGCATTGAGTTTAAAGGCCGAAATAGCCCACATGTTGGAAAGAGAAACACCAGAAAGTTCAAGAGCAGATATGGTGATTAAAGTGAAACAACGAGGTTGGATTGTAAGAGTAAAGGTACCGCTAGAGCTATATGATGAAATTCGACGAGCTCAAGCTAATGTTAGTTGTATACAAAAACAAAAAGAAGTAGTTAAGAGTCTTGCGTAGCTTGAATTTAGTATAGACGATCAAGGTACTCTCTTATTCTGCCAGAGAATTTATGTGCTTGATGAGATAAAGGGAAAACTATTGGATGAGGCACACAAAGCCATATAGGCTGTATATCCAGGAGGAATAAAGATGTATTAAGACTTACAAAGATAGTTGCAATGGAATGGGATGAAGAAAGATGTAGCAGAGTATGTGCAAAAATGCTTGACTTGTCAGTTAGTGAAAGCAGAACACCAACAGCCATCAGGATTATTACAACTACTTCCTATCCTTGACTGGAAATGGGAACATGTAACAATGGACTTTGTAACGGGTCTACCAACAACTAAAGGAGGACATGATAGTATCTAGGTGAGAGTGGACCATTTAATGATGTCTGCACACTTTCTACCAGTCAGAATAGACTATAAAGTTGAGAAACTGACAGAATTATATATCAGGGAAACTATTAAATTACATTGATATTATGTCCAATTGAGATCTAAAGTTCACCTTGAGACTTTGGAAGAGTTTATAGAGACACTTGGGAATGAAGTTACAATTTAGCTTTGTCGCCCAACCTTAGACTGATGGCTAGTCAGAAAGGGTCATTCGGATATTAAAAGATATGCTACGGGCTTGTATCTTAGATTTTGTAGGGAGTTGGGATAGGCATTTTCCTCTAATTGAATTTTCCTACAATAATAGTTATTTGTCTACCATTCAAATGGTGCCATATGAAGCCTTATACGGTAGGAAATTCTGATAACTAGTCCATTACAATTTGGAAGAATACTGAGGTAATATAGATAAGTTACTGAATACAATAAGACTTGAGCTAATTCAAGAAACTATTGAAAAAGTGCAAGAGATTAAATAGAGGATGAAGTAGCTCAAGATTGACAAAAAAGTTACGTAGATACTTAGAGGAAGGATTTGGAGTTTGAAGTTGGTGCCAAGTGTTTCTTAAGGTATTCCTAAGGAATGAAATTAGAAGAATCGGCAAAGGTGGGAAGGTTAGTTCTAGAATATTGGGCCTTATGAAATATGTGAGAAAATCATACCAGTAGCATACTGTCTCGTGCTAACCCAAGATTAGATAGGAATATATGATGTCTTTCATGTATCACAACTTCGAAAGTATTATCTTGATCCTTCTTACATAATTTCACATGAGCACATGTCATGGAAAAATGATTTGCCATATCAGAAACAACTAATGAGTATTCTGGATCAAAAGTTTTGGGAGTTTAGGAATCGAAGGATTCCTCTGTTGAAAGTTCTTTGGCGTAACCATAATGTTGAAGAAGTAACATAGGAACTAGAAGATCTCATGCGCCAATATTATCTAGAATTTTTTCAGCATTCAAGTGAGAATCTAGGGACCAGATTCTTTTAGAGAGGAGATATAACACCCTTAGAATTCCATTATGTTGATATTTTAACTTAATATTATTATCCTAATTTTATTTAATATTTTGTGTAATTTTTGAAAGTTTTGTGGGTTAAGACGTAAATAAAAAATACTTAATCATACCATTTGTTAAATTATGAGAGGTTAATGTTTAATTTCTATAGACTAGTGGACTCACTGTGACGCCTATTAAATCTAGTGGCTAAATTGATTTAAATTAAAACTTTTGGACCTAACTGAAAATTTATTAGGGGTTAATTTATAATTTACATAAGTTTAATTTTATAAATATCACATTTTCAATTCACTCCACCCATTCTTCCTCAACTACCCAAACTACACAAAACAGATTGAGCATCTTCTTCTCCTTTTCATCGAGAACACGTAGATGTAACATGCTAGTGGAGCCAGTGGGTGGAGCAACAAGGATTCATGATTGAAGTTGAAGTCCGATGGTGGTGGTGGATTCCTTGGCTCTTGTGATCAAACTGTTAGTTTAGCTTTTGGGCTTTGAAACTCTCTAATTAAAGAGCATGATGGTACCATTTATTCTTAGAGACAACCATTGGTGACGGAGTAATCAAAGGACAACAACATAGCGGAGCTTAGTGGTAGTCCTTGGTTTTGAGCAAAATTGATGTCCAATTCAAGAGTGAAGACAAAAATTGATTTGGGGGTTGGGTTCTTTGAGCTAAAGAGCATCTTCTAGTGGTGATGATGACCAACTTTGGCCGCTGCGGCATGGCATAATGGTGGCGACTTGAGAGAATCTTTGTCTCGTCACTATAATTGCATGTGATTACATATACAAGTTCAAATCATTAAGATTCTGCCTCATTAGTGAAAAATTGGTATAAAAATGAAATTATTGGTGTATGTAATTACATGTGTATGTATGCACATTCCAATCATCGTGAAATATTATATTATCAAAGAAAATGCATGAAACGATCAATCAAAACATCCCTACATAAGAATGTAACACACTTGTGCATTTATTTAAGCCTAGTGAATACAAAATGGTATTATTTCATGTAAACTACAGGTTACATAGCTAACTAAGTGATATAAACCCTAATATCATGTAACCGCAACCTAGTGTGTTACTTTATTAGTATTAGATGAACTTCATAAATATTTTATATATCTTAAACAAAACTCCTAAGTGATATAGCATGTTTATGGAAATAGTATCAAAATAAAACCTTAACCAACGTATTAGTCGAATAACTACCCAGATTGGACTATTATTAGTATGATTATGAATGTTAGTAGTTGTTAGGGTTGAACAAAGATTTTGATGGAAAGTTACTTTTTTGGATAGGTGGCAGAGGATTGGGCCCCGAGGATCAGTAGACTTTGACTTCATCGCCGAGATTATTAAGCCGAGGATCTACTACTTTGGCCTCAATTATTTCTATCTATTCTTGTGGAATGACCCCTGTGAGGGTCCGCCAATCTGGCACCACTTGTACCTATCAATTTTCTTGATAAACCCCTATGAGGGTTGGTATTGGCTTGATTAGTGTACTCTGTTAATTATTGTTTCCCCTATGAGAGATCTGTCAATTGGTTTTGCCTTGTATGTGCTTATTCTATATCTATTGTTGACCTCATTAGATTCTGCTGATTTGATATCAATCCTGATTATGGTTATTATTGCTAATTACTGAACCCTGTGAGGTTCTCTTGATTTGAAACTACTTGGTATTCTATCATTTTTTCTTGAAAATGATTGTTTTAAATTGAACTCTATGAAGTTCTTTGAATTTATAATCTCGAAATAACCTTGCTAACTAGTAAACTGAATATTTCGTGCTATATCTTGTTACAATCTTGATTATTGTTGTAATGATTAAACTCTTATTTGTTGGCATTACATTATTTTGCCCATGGGATGCCATAGGCGATTTTCAGTTGAAGGGACGCCATAGGGAGTTTTGGGCTTGCGGCTAGGTTCAAAAGACGGTCAAGTGGAAGGGACTAACAGACATAGGTCTTTTCGGTTAGTACCCACTTAAAATCTTGACTTACAGGGAACTGGACGTAGTGAATTGTGAGTGTTGGGATTCGACATGCAGTCGACCATGCTACAAAATAAATTATTACCCACAGAGCTGAGTGCTCAAGCAATGGAGTGATAAGAAAATCTTGTTTATGTTGTACTAATGACAATACTAGCTATTTTAATATTTTTCATGTTCAATTTAAATGCTATTATATTATTTTCCTGCAATTGTTGAGGTGCAATAAGAAAGGATGCCAACAAGTTAGTGTTTACAGGTTACATGCTTTTATGGGGCTAACTTTGACTAATGTCAATTATGAACTGATTATCTAATTTATCATCAATGACTTTATTTATTTTCATTGAAATTCGACATTTTCCTCTATCTTCTGTTATATTTTTCCCTCATTAACGCCTTAAGACTCACTCTCCTTTTTTTTCCTTATTTTTCTCAAGCAAGATTGAGTGAAAGATATAGATTTCTGGTTTGAGGTAAAGAGAAATATATTTTGTAATAGATCAAGTGATATATGTGTATATGGGTTCTCTAGAATGTTATGCTTTAATTTAGAGATATTTTGATATGTCAAGTTTGAAATTGTGAGGTATTGTAATATGTTTTGTTTAGATTAAATATCGATAGTATGTACATATTATGATGAATTTTGTGGGATCCCTGATGATATGTACATAGTGCTATTATTGTGGATACTTAAGTTGAAAGTTGTTGCTGTCTTTGATAATTTTGGAAAAATTTTCTAATGGGCCTATTGGCTATATTGGCTTTTATTGATCTTTTAGGATAGTTTGAATTGTCTTTCTTTGAGTTGATTTGTACTTTAAGACATAACTGAGTGATGCCTTAACTTGGGTGCTATCTCAAGAAGGGGTGCTACATTAGATGTAATTTGTCTAATCAAAATGTTATCAAAAAGATAAACTAAAGTGAAATAAAACTAAAACTAACACTTACAACCAACCATAAAGAGAGGTCTTTTCTTTCTTTTTTTTTCATCTAAAATCTTTGCCCAACCCTCAACTTGCATTGCAGCAATCCAATCAAGACTCTAGTTTAAGTTGTTTGTTTTGAACTATGCTCTCAACAAGTTTGTTAATTCTCATTGGAATAATAAATTTTGGCTTCTCTCCACATTTGCATGTGTACTTTTATTTGGTTAACCCTCTAGTAAAACTGTTGTAACCTCATTTTTCATTCACAAATTCTTAGTTAATAAAAAAAAAGTCAAATCATTTATTAGTTCTAACAACATGCAAAAAATAAAATTTAAAGAAATAAGTACTATGGCATTACTCTTGGTACCATTATTTAGTTGTTTGAAATTGAAAATAAAACAAAACTGTTATATTTTGGATTACATTTGAGTAAATAAACAAGCCACCACAAAATGGCATCATAACCTAATCAAAACTCAAAAGAAAAAGAAAGCAAAAAACATAAAAGAAATACCATTAAGTTTTTTTTTTTAAACAAGCAACAATTTTGATACATATAATTTCAAATGTTAGCAACCACTTGTTAATTATTGAGAATGACAATATTACCTGGTCAAATACTTCTCACATAAATTACAACATATTAAATTCTAGAACCAAAATCTTCCCATTTAGGATCAATTCTACTAGAAATACAAAGAAAAAAAGGCAAACATAAACAAAAAATAAAAGAAAGATTCATTGTGCAATTCTTACTATGGAGAGTAGAAAAAATTTCATACTAAAGGGGAGCTTCTTCCAAAGAAAAAGAGAACCAGGATAAAAATGGTTGAAATGCATGAACCGACTTTGTACTTGCTTATCTATCATGCTGATTGGTAGTTTTCTTCCCATATCAATCTTTCCATAACTTTAGCAGAATTTTTTCCCATATCAATTTCCACATGGTGGATAAATTTCTTTCCATATCAATTTTTTCAAATTGTCAGTGAAAAAGTGAAAATTATCTCCATTAAGAATGGCTATGGATCCTTACTAAAAATAGTCTTAGATTTAATGGCAAAATTGAACTTCAGTCTAGAATGATGGAGCTTTCTAATGATTAGATTCTAATCCAACTAAAAGAAGTTAAACATGTGCTTGGTAAGCATTTTAAAGATAAAAGGTAAACATTCTTCTCACTAATCATTTTGAACCAAAAAGAGTGAGTTACCATATTATTCAAAACTCAAGCTACAGCATAATCTTGATGTAATGTATATTGAGAAGAACATATGCGATAATATAATTGGAACTATACTAGACATTGATGGCAAATTGAAGGACACTGAAAAAGCTCATTTGGGTTTGGAGCATATAGGTAAATGGCATGAGTTACACTTAAACTATTGAAAGGTACTAAAGAAAACAAAGAAGGTAAAGTTAAGTGTTTGAAGCCATAAACACTTTATACCTTATCGCAAAAAGAGAGAAAAGGTTTCTGTGGATTCTTGAGACCAGTAAAATCTCCCAACAAATATGTTGCTAATATATCTAAATGTGTGAGTATCAAGGATGGTAAGATAAAATGGTTAAAAAGTCATGATTGCCATATTTTATTGCAATATTTTCTTTCTATAGGAATGCATGAGTACCTACATAAGATGTTCTTGATAGCTTAATTGAGTTGGCAAGTTTCTTTAAATAGTTATGTTCTAGGAAACTTAATTTTGATATTTGTGACAATTTGGAAAAAAGGATTCCCATAGTACTATGCAAGTTAGAGATGATCTTTCCACCTACTTTCTTTGATATCATAATGCATCTACCAATTCATTGAGCATAAGTTAAGTTTGGTGGACGTGTTCAATATAAATTGATATATCTTATTGAGAGATAAACCTTTATGTTTATTTAAATTCTCTAAATTTTATATTCTAAACTTAAAATTATTATTTAGTAACCTATGTGATATGGGATAGCTTAATTGGTTATCAAGCCCAACACTCGACCAAGTGAAAGATATGACGTGGGGTGACCCAATTGGCTATTAAGCCTAGCCCATTATCAATCGACTGAGTTGTATATTAGAGCCAACCTCATTGAGCCTTTCTACTAGCACAAGTATCAATATTTTGTCCAATCAATTGAAGTATGGTCAACCAGATCGAGAATGTTCATTTAGCACTCAACTAGGGAAATATTTGAATCCAACATAGTTTCATCATGTTAACTAGAGCTTGCGTAAGTGACTCAGAAGTAAGTACCCATCTCAACCCCAAGAGGTCGAACAAATGTGATTACCTTCTTACCACATTAAATGCTCTAACAGGAAGCATGCCTCTATATTAATGATGTGTGCCACCACCAGTACCACTTTTCTAGCAGTGTTAGAATAGTGTGCCCCTTTTGTGTACCATAATGTCCTATGGAGCTAGAGAAGGTGCCACCAAAAATAGTACATAAAATGGAAAAGACCTAAAGGTCCTTTGATGAAGACAAAGGCCCTTTATGTATGTGCAAGGGCATCATTGATATCCTAACCTCTCCAAAAAGGTTATAAATACCCAATTGCCACCCTTCAGCAAGATATGCTTATTATTATTCAAATCCTTTACTCTATTGCACTATCTTTTAGTTGATTAAACACTGACTTGAGCATCATAGTTCCCTAGTTGAGGGCACCTTAACTAGCTTGATGTGTACTATTGGTTGTAGGACTCGACCCAACTATATCATCAAACACCTTTTTTGACCTCCCAATTGATTGATTAGATTGGATCATAGCCCAATACACCACCAAACAATCTTTACCATCATCATTTAATGTTGTTTGTTGGAAGCTTGAGTTTGTAACTGAGAAAAAATGGTTAACAAAAAGCAAGCCATTTCTGAGACAAAGGAGAATAAAAGGTCCCCAACCCTTCCTCCTTAACCCTAACAAGAACAACACGTGGTTGGACCTAGCTACCAACTTGAACAAATAGTCACTCTGGCTATGTCTCAACTCATACAGTTGATAAGCGAGTAGATATCAACCAAATTTTTAACTCAACTATCAGCTGCCCTCAACAAGCATAATAATCAGCTTGGCTTAGCTGCCAGTGCCATTTCTCAACTTTCACAATGTAAAGAGAGGCCCCCAAGAGAGGATCGAGCCAAACTAAATGCTAGACATCTCCCTACTTGATGAGAAGATAGCCCAGGACATTTCCAAGAGAACAAACTTGACCTAACCTTTAAGAAAAAGTGGTTGATTTGGTAGATCACTTACCTGACCCGTTCGAGCCCCATAGTGCAATAGGGTCGAGCACCCAAGACCTCAAACAAATAGAAATCTATCCCAAGTTGATAAAGAAAAATGGGAAAAAGTGTCCCATCAAATGTAACAGTTGAATAGATGTCTACAAAAGATTTTCAAAAGAAACATTGAGAGAAACACTTATTATGATGGTGTGCCCCAACTTTATCAAAAGTGGGAGTTGCTGCTTGTGCAAGAGATAATTGATGAGCGCATAGCCATCGATGCCAAGGTTTCTATAGGTCTGCCCACGTATGATAGCTTATCCGACCTGAATGAACACCTACTTCAATTCAAACACATGATGCAACTCTATAGGCATAATATGTACATTAATGCCAAAATACTAGTCACCACGTTCCAAGGCATTGTGCTTGATTGGTTTGTCAAATTGAAATCAATGTCAGTCTACTCATATGACCAGCTTTGCAATAAGTTCATCTACTAGTTTTTTAGTTGAAGGAAGGTGAAACTCCCCCATACCTATTTGCACATAGTTAAGCAGAATAAAGGAGAGTCCTTTTAAGATTTTTTCACCAGATTCAATATAAAGATTTTGAAGATTGACAATCCTTGAATAGAGTTTTTAATTGATGTGTTGTTCCTAGGTCTTCGACACAAAAAATGCATTAATGCATTGGTCCAAAAATGATTAAGGATAATGGAGGACTACTCAACCTCATAGAAAGGTACATGACCCAGAAAAACATAAACAAACTTAAATATGGCAATGTGGATAATAACAAGAAAAAGGGAAAAGAGAAAGATGTTAGACAGCACAAAAATAGTCATCGATTTCCCATCAATTTCATAACTACACTCTACTGAATACTGCTAACAATGAGGTTTTGTTTGCCATCCAACACAACAACCTCTTTAAGAAGCCTAGGAAGTTAACTAAAACTAAAGCAATAAAAAGATTCAAAAAATACTATCACTTCCAATGATAAAAAGGCCATGAGATGGGGGCACTATTTCAATTTGCTTGATAGATTGAAACACTGATTTAATAAGGATACCTGAAGAGTTTGTCAATGAAAAATCTAGACAAGAGATGGGCTAAATTGACCAAACTCTCCATAGAGAAAATCGGTTAGCCCAAGGAAAGAAAATAAGTGAACAAAGCCTACCCATGATCCCCGCCCATCTCTCAGGAGAGTGATTGACATCATTGTTGGAGGCCTGACTGAAGAGAGCTCCAAGTCAGTAAGAAAGTAGAACTAAAGAAGGTTGGAATCAACCAAATCTTTCCCTATTGAAATAGTGTTCCAACTCTCGACCAGCATGAAACCTATCTCTTTCTCAATTTTTGACCTCTCACATATTGAGAACTATGGTGTTGACAACAAGCTAGATTGCTACCTTATTGTATCTTTTTAGATAGCCAACTTTGAGGTTTGGAAGGTGTTGGTCAACAACGGTAGTTCTACAACATAATTTTCTGATTGACGCTGAAAAGAATAAACAGGGAGAAGTTGAGGTTTGAGCATGTGCACACTCTACTGGTTGGATTCGAGGGATTGAAGATCATCCTCAAAGGGTCTATAAGCTTGTCCACTTCATTTGGATAAGCACCTCGACTAAGAATGCTCATGGTCAACTAACTGGTTGTGGTACACCATTTGCTTATAATGTTATTATTGGACGACCAGTGTTGAATGACTTTAGGGCCATAGTCTTAACCTACTACATGAAGGTCAAGTTTGTGATAGCCGCTGGAACTGGTGAATTGCTTTACAACATAAAGAAAGCTTGGTGATGTTACATAATCTTAGTCAAGGCAAATGAAAGAAGGCTCGACCAAAATTAAAACTCTTGAGGGATGTCCTAGTAATAGAACCAGAGGGGGGACAACAAAACATGAAGAAGAAGCTTGAAAAGACTAAGATCAAACCCATTGAGGAGTTTAAGATAATCGAGCTCGAGCCAAGCAACCCCAACAGACCACCAAGATTAAGATTAATCTCAAAAGCAGTATATGGTCAATTTCCTAAGAAGAATGTAGATATTTTTCTTGAAAAGCTACCGACCTACAAGGAATCGAACCTAGCATCATTGTCTACTACCTAAATGTGGACCTCTTACTCAAACCAGTTAAGTAGAAGACTAAGACCTTCAATGCTGAAAGGTACCAGATCATTGAAAATAAGGTTAACAAACTTTTAGAGGTAGTATATATTATAGAAACTCAATATCCAAGTTAGCTTTGTAAGGTAGTTGTTGTCTTAAGAATGAGGAAAAATGGAAAATGAGTAATGACTTTGCTGATTTGAATAAAACTTTTCCGAAAGACCTTTTCTTAATGACTTGCATAGATTAATTAGTTGATTCCACTACTAGTTGTGATCTTTTAAGTATGATGGATGCATTCCAAGGCTATATCAGATTTTTGTAGCCCCCAAGGACAGGGATAAGACCTCATTTGTGGTCCTTAATGATATATATTATTTTTTGGTCATCCTTTTTGGGCTCAAAAATATGGGTGCAACCTACTGAAGACTTGTTTACTTTATGTTCAAAAATGAGATCGGTAGGACCATAGAAGTTTATGTCGATGACATGATTGTTAAAATAGAAAAAAAAAATCAATTAGCTAACCTTAGTCATATATTTTCAATATTGAGAGCATTTGGCATGAAACTTAACCCTAACAAATATGCATTTGGGGTGAGAGGAGGAAAGGTTTTGGGCTATATGGTTAGTTAAAGAGGCATTGAAACAAACCCACAAAAGATCCAAGCCATTTTAGACATTTTGTGTCCTTGTATAATTAGAAATGTTCAGCGCTTGGTCTAAAGAATCATAGCCTTGAGGCACTTCATTACTTGATTAGTAGACAAAAACCTACTATTTTTCAAAATCCTTAGAAACACAAAGAAGTTCCAGTGAATGGAGCAATGTGACTAGGCCTTGTTTGAATTGAAACAATACCAATCAGCACCACTAATGTTAACTAAGCCTGAGGTGGGAAAAGTATTGCATATTTATTTAGCGATCTTATCGACAAGAATCAGTTCAGTTCTGGTCTCAACCAGACATGGCACCCATAGATCTATGTACTACAATAGCAAAGTATTGTAGTACCCAAAATACAATTACTTGGAAATCAAAAAGTTCACTCTTTCTTTGGTTACTGTAGCTAGGAAATTGAGACCCTATTTTTAATCTCACTCTATTATTTTCTTAACAAATCAATTACTAAAATAAGTATTGTTGAAGCTAGAGACGTCAAGGAGGTTGATTAAATGGGCCATCAAGTTAGAGGAATTCGACATCATCTTCTAGCCCTAAACTACTATAAAGGCCCAAGTATTACCAGACTTTATCACGGAGAGACTCAACCTACTTGATGAACTCAACTAAAATTTCCTCTTGTGGACTTTGCATGTCGATAGCTCAGCACGTCGATAGCTCAGCAACTTTCTCAACATGAGAAATAGACATTTCTTTACATTTTCCACAGGATTAGAAGTATGACTTCGTGATTAAACTTAACTACTCCATCACTAATAATGAAACAGAATTTAAGCCCTTCTTATTGGTATGAGGATCACCATTGATAGAGGAGTCGAGCAGCTAGTGGCCATTATTGATTTCTAGTTGGTCGCAAAATAGTTTGAAGAAAACTCTAAAGCTAAGAAAGCTATTATGCTTAAGTATCCCGCTGAGGTCAAAAAGTTACAACAATAGTTCAAAAGGTTCACCTTCAGCCAAGTCCCTTGATTAGAAAATAAAAGAGCAAATGCCTATCCAAATTTGCTAGCTTGATAAAAAGAAATAGGGAGAGAACTATCACATTCCTAGTCACCAACAAGCCCACCATAGGTGGTCACGACCAAAACTTGGTCGGATAGATCATAGAAGCAACTCCCTCTTAGTTGGATGAAATAAAAGCTTACTTAAAGAAAGAAAACGTTCCTAAGAACAAAGCACAAGAGCACAAACTTATAGGTAAAGCAGCAAAGTTCGCCCTCAATAACCATGGTAAGCTTTACAAAAGATTAGTTTAGGAACCACCATTAAGTTGTTTGAAATTAAAGTAGGCTCAGGAGGTCTTACAAAAAGTTCATTTAGGAATCTATGGCAATCACTCTAGAGGACGATCTTTAGCCCACAAAATCACCAAGCATGGATATTTTTGGCCAACTCAGCTGAAGGATATTGTCGACTTCACCAGAAAATGCCCATTTTGCTAGGTCCACTCTAACATACCTCACCAACCTGTGTCAATGTTAGTACCCATTCAAATCACATGGTCATTTGACCAGTAGGGGATAGATATAGCCAGCCCTTTCTTGAAAATACCAGTTAAAAAAATTCATGATCATGTGGTTGAGTACTTCACAAAGTGGGTCGAAGCAGAAGCAGTCCCAATGATAATCGACATGGCCATCAGAAGTTTCATGTGGAAAAATATTATCTACCATTTTGGTTTGCCCAAAGTATTGATATCAGACAATGGGATGCCGTTCCATAGTAGAAGCATGAGGAACTAGTATGAAAGTTTGGGGATTCAACAACACTTTACCTCAATAGGGAAGCCTCAAGCCTATACGTAAATGAAAGTCACAAACAAAATTGTCCTAGACTATCTCAAGGCTTAACTCTAAGGATCCAGAGTGAGTTGGGCTAGCGACCCTCCCGAGTTACTTGGGTGTATAGAACCATCCTTTGAACTACCATGGGCCATAGTCCTTACAATCTAGTCTACAGGTTAGACGCATTTGTTCCAACCAAATTGATACAACACACAACTCGAGTGATCCACTATAACCTAATCAGCAAAGAGTTTGAAAGAGAATTTGACCTTGAAACAATCAACAAATTGCGCCAGCAAGCATATACAATAATGCAAAGATACAAGTTGAAGATAGCCCAACATTATGACAAAGGAGTTTGACCAAGAAGCTTCAAAGTAAGAGATCTCATCCTCAAAAAAGTTAAAGTGTCGAAGAATGCGGGTAAGCTCGATCCAAAATAGAAAGGTCCTTACTCGGTGGTCAAAGTAGTGAAGCATATTTCTTATCAATGGGCATATATGAATGGTAATGAACTCCTTTGAACATGGAATGCAATAAATTTGAAAAAACTTTGTGTAAAGGACCAATGTTGACACTCGATGGTACTATGACATGATACTAAATTGATAAAGATGACTTACGTTTTGATAACTATTTACCCTCACCACAAATTGTAGCTTTTAGCCCAAATTAATAAATGAGATCATTTAAAGTTGACCTAGTAGTTAATTAGAAATTAGTTTCAAATCATAAACTAGGGTTTCTAGCCTAAATTAACAAACGAGTTGATCATTTAAAGTCAACCCAAAATCGATTTCTAATCACAATGTAGGGGTTTTAGCCCAAATTAATCAACCAGTTAATCATCTAAAGTCAACCTTGTAGTCGACCATGGCTCCCAGCCAAATATGGCGTCAAATTCAATAAATAAGCTGATCAATTAAAGTCAACCCAACTTCAAATTGACTCCATAGTTGATCATTGCAATCAAGTCGCTCCAACGATATACACATTACAACACGAGCATTGAGCAAGAACTTGAAGTCAATATGATAAAGTCCATCCACAATCGACCATCGCATCATGAAAATTTATTGGTTGGCATAAAAGACATCTTAAGTTGGCTAAACAATCGATAACAAAGACTATTGCAAGACCTATTTTAAAGGGTCAAGTCGATATGTACATCTTTAGATTTGTTTAATTATTTCTTTACAAGTCAATCTCATAATCGACCACTAACTTGGTTCTAAACCAATTAAACATTACCCATTTTTTTTATTAGAATATCACATTATTTGACTGGTCATTTGAAAATAAGATGTTTATTTCATCACCTATTGGCATGATTAATCGACAAAAATTGAAGCAATAAAAAAGAAGGAAATAAATTGACAACACGAAAATGCATAGAAAATTTATTTCATAAATTGAAATATTTGATTAAATGGTTACAAAAATCTTTCAATTACATCAAAATGCCTTGTAAGAAGAACAGATATAAATTAAGTAAGATGACCAAAAATAACTGTGACCTCAGCTCGACCTAACTCCTTACCCTCCTACTCCTTGAGCTGCTGCTTCATCGATAGCATGACCGAGCTTATTAGAGAAAGGCATGTGGACAATAGTGGTAGGACTGTCAATCTCTTGCTTGAGCATAAGTATAGGTAAAAGTTGTACCATAGTCATGGGTCTAGAGAGGCCTACCTTATCGATTAGAAAAGTACACTGGATGGGAGGAAAAAAAATAATGATGTCGACTTTGCCATCCCTTATCTAATGCAAACTTGTTAGCAAAGGTAAACTCTTTAGCTATCTTGACCTCCCTTAAATGGGGAGCAACCCCTGATCCGACTATAGGAATGCCTTTTTCGGTAGAAGAAAGGTTAAGATAGTCCTCGAGCTGGTCAATTTGATTTGGATTGACGCGTTTCTTGTCCTTGAGGTGAAATAAATACCCTAGGAACTCCAATTACTTCACCACCTTATCAAAGATCTCCTTCACATCATTGATTATGAAGATGACACTTGCATCTTAGAACACAGAGCACAGCATAAACTATTGCATAGCCTTTTTTTGAATGCCCAGGAGTATCTTGAAGAATTCAGCTCGAGCATAATTCATGGCGATGTTATGCTTGTGTATTCAACTAGCATCATAATTGGCCTTAACATCCAATCTAGCCTACTGCAGTAGCTCATCCATTTGCTTTTCTCAACCACAACGGCCATAAGCTAAGTATCTTTATCCTCAAGTCACTTAGTCAGCTACCCGATCCTTAATTGTGGAGAGTTGAGTTAAGTTTTAGCCACCTCTGCATCGCTTTGCTCTTTTTGAAGCTCTATTCAATCACCGAGGACCAACTCTAACCTCCAAAAAAAGTGGTACCGTAGCAAGTCCACCTGTAATGATGATAAGTTTTGTCAAAATATTTGAACCTAAACTTGGAAAAGATGAGTTAACTAAGGGCTCAGCTCTTATCGACCCTACCATCATCATTAACAAAGAGTTTTGGACCTTGATCTCATTCTTGAACCTAGGAGATAGAAAGTTAAGTAGTAGGAACAAATCGTCATCTTGCCAAAGCCCAAACAAATTGGACTCAATCTAGTGGGTCAAGGCATCGCCTTTTTTTTTTTCCCTTTTTTAGCAGTAGCCTTTTTTTTATGTAGGCTAATTTGTTCAGTAGTTCGTCTTTTTAGTCAAGCGAAGGGGCTACTCGTCTCTACAGGAGCTAGTTGAGCCAATTGAGAAGTAGAAAATAATGTTTGTGATTAAGGGGCAAGCTCTTGATGAGCATTACATTGATGGTGCTCTTACGCCCTTTGCTGATAAGTCATCACCTATTGTCATGTGTAATTCATGATTTTCTCTCAATTTGAAAAAGCATAAGAAAAGATAACACATTAGTATCAACCAAAATGTTGAAGTAAATCATTACTAAAAGAATCAACAAAGGTATCTACCTAGTCAAGCATCAGTTAGCAAATTTAGTTGAGCAAGTGATAAGCTTGCCAGTACTAAATTCCTATCCTCGATTTAATCAAATACCTTTATTTGACCAAATTGTGTTTGGTCTTAAATAAAGGTGTTGGACCAAGTGTAGTTCTCATTCCTCGGTATCTCAACATGCCCTCTCCACCACCCTCTTAATATATTAAACCTAACTCCACCCAACACTCAAACAAAAAAATAACATTTTTTCCATTCTTGGCCATGGGATGAGAAGGGAGTAACCAAAATATTTTGACAACAATAAGCTATGAGGTAGTAAATGCCTGACTTCTCGGTGCTACCCAAATTTTAAGATATTAGGAGATGGAAAATATTTGAAAAATTGGCAAATGTGAGAGGCTAGTCATATGTGTGCATCAAGACGATGAAATTATATAAGGTTGAAAAACTTCAGAAGGAGTTGCGTTATATAGACTTGAAAACCTATTAACAAATCAACTATAAACTGTGTAAGGAAAAACCTAAGCCCACACTTTAGGGCCTCCTCAAACACTGTTATGCACTCGATGGGTGGTCGTTGCATCTTGTCAGTAGGTCCAAAGGTGATTAACTCAAACCCTAAGGGAATGTGATATAACCGCCTAAGCAACTCAAGATCACTATTTGTGGTCTTAGATATGATTTCATTGTAGTGGTCGAGAATGAATAATCAACCACAAGACATGAGAGTTTGACTCAACTTAGCCTTACCCTTAACATCATGCCAAGTATCACTCGAAGTGCTAAAAAAAGTTAAGCTATCACTAGTTGAGCCATCTTCTCCCCTAGTCAAACTTATATCCAACTGCATCTCTTCACTATTACTATCCCTACCACTTCCTTCATTAAACATGCTCAATATATTACCTATGAAGAATATTAACGAAGTTAAGCAAAATGAAACTTGCTTAAAGTATACAGAAAACTTACGTAGTTGGCAAAATTTAAAATAAGACTCAATTAGCGAAAAGAGCAGTAAGTTGTAAGTTTGACCTTCCAAGATGCTATAAAAGTGAAAATGAAAGCTTTCACCATGCCAATTTATAAGCTTCAGTCCACGGGCAAGCTAATAGATTAATTTGACCAACTACTGGCTCATTATTATACATCCATTAGTTGTTTTTCTGTATTGGCCAAGATAACAATCACATTAAATGCACTAAAACTCGAGTCTATTTTTGAAATATAAATGGTACTAGCATGTTGAACTCTTCATAGAGCATATCCAGTTTCTCTTAGGTTAGCTACTTCTCATTCCATCTTATCGATACTCTCCACCAAGATTCAAGAGTGGGGGGGACTCATGATATGGGATAATCTAATTAGTATCAGGCTCAACTATAGTTTTCATTTTTTATTTTTTTTAATAAAAGCATATATAATATTAGATTATTAATTTATATTGTTGTTGTTGTTGTTGTTTAGAAAGCATGAAGAAAGCTTAAGTGAGAAAATCCTAAGGCAAATGATACAGTTTGCTTCATGGTTTGATAATCAAGTATAGTCTTAAATTTAAATTTAATTTAAGTTGATTGGGAGATTATTTATTTATTCCATATGAGTTCTAACTTATATTATTTTGGTAATATTAGATTAAAGAACTTCCACATCTGAACTCTACAGAAGCCACTGATGAACATCTTGGACTTACATTAGTTTTTGATTATCATACTAGTAAATATAGTGGGTACATGGTAGAAGAAGTATAGTATCTAACTAGAAAAAGAAATAGTCCATCATTGAAGTGTGTACAGAATCCTTACATAATGGAAAAATGATCAAGTTTTATGAGTTCTAGAACATGTGATTGAGTTAAGTTATTCCTTTATGTAGTGCCTGGCCTGAGAGGTGTTTGTTTTAGGTCTAGGTGCTACCCATATCAATTCAATTACCTCATATTACGACTTAATTCCACAAAGGAGCATAACCTCTTTAACATAACGAGCTACTAGCTTCGTCCTAATACATAACATTTACAATCCAACCACATAACATATAACCTACCAAATGTTGGTTTACTTAATAGATACAAAATCCATGCCTACTAATTTCTCAAGTCATCAAAACCCAAAAAAATTCAAACTTAGCATATTACAATTTATATATCAAGTTCAACAAGCTTATACAACTAGTAACTTGTCCGCAAAACTACATACATTATATATATATGCACAAGCTTTATTATCGTTTCACAATTTCAACTTTCTAATGCATCAATTAGCTTAATTAATAGTAATTAGTCTCTCATTAGGTATTTGGGTCCATACTTCACTTGCAATTAAAATC
The DNA here is from genome assembly GCA_014898725.1 of Jacaranda copaia. Taxonomy (NCBI): domain Eukaryota; kingdom Viridiplantae; phylum Streptophyta; class Magnoliopsida; order Lamiales; family Bignoniaceae; genus Jacaranda; species Jacaranda copaia. The sequence goes on along the minus strand of JACGDI010005453.1, from coordinate 385,779 downwards.
CTATCCAATCCTTTCAATCTATAATTATAATTTTGGTGTAATTAACTTAAGTTTACATCAAAAGTAGTTCAACACTTTTAATCAAATTAGATCAGGAGACATTTAATCCTTTAAACAAAATTTTACCAAATCACACAAGTGCATAGCCAATTTAATGTGTGAAAACTATCCGCATGCACTTGGATCATCACTTCGGAGATTTTACCATGAAGTCGTTGTACCGCCGCTAACTGTTAGCCGCGGTGCTCTATTGTGCGGTATTACCAAAACTAGGTTCTACTATCACCAACTATGTGTTTTTTAATGTTGAGAAAAAGTCCTCTATCAATGTTTACCTTAGCCAACATATCGTCGGTCAATTTGAAGACAAAAGTTCATAATGCGACTGTTGGACACTGTATGTTCCTGCTTTAATTCTACTCACTCAAATGGTTCATTTGTTCAATTAGATGTACGAACATGTTCCTATAGCTAAGCCCATCGAGACCCATCACTTAGTTCTAAAAAATAGTCCCTAGATCCAACAAATCATCACCACTGCGGCTCACCTCAGTTTGGCCGCCTATTCCCATCATTTCATTGGTGATTTTCGATCAAAATGCTCATCACAATGAGAGGAACACGTTAGTTCATTTACTTTCAAGTTTTAGTCACAAATGATTAAGGTGTGGTGCAGAGAGAAGTTGGTTTTGTTGGTGAGAATCAAATAAAATTGGGGAAAGAGGTATAGTATTGAACTTTTCAAAATTTTAATTTGGTCCTCAAAACTTTCCCATCTCTTGCAATTTAATTCGCCAACTTTTGAGCGTCTTACTTTCACCCCTTGGCTTTTAAATTAAACCCTCCAACTTTTTTTTCTTGCACATTGACCCTAGCTTAGCTTTCAATTCATGCAATTAAGTCCTCATTTTATAAATGTTTGGTCCTTGTAATTTCTAACATCACACCAAAGGTCTAATTAGTTTTAATATATTTTATTAATGCCCATTTTGATTTTTGGTATTGTTATTATTATTTGAAGATCCTAATATTCTAATTCAACTTGTAAACTTTTTGAATTCCAACAAAAATTTTGTACCCATGGTTTGGGTTGTTGCACTTTAGCTTTTGATGTGTATTATTTCATTATAAATAATTTGATTTAGATAGGCGTAAACTAGTGAAGATAGATGGTGGTTTCACTTGCATAAATGTGGGTAATCGTGGTATGAAAGTGAACATTATATACATACCAAGTAACTCAAGTTTTCTATGTTAACAATATAAAGCTAGATGGGCATTAGAAAATGGTTCAAAGCAATATCAACATCTATTTGACCCATTTTTTGTTCAATTTACTAATGGAAATGAACATGATACAAATAATGCATATGAACAAGAAAATTGTGCTCATATTCAAGTTCAAGATAATGCACATGAGGTTGGACCAGAAGTTGTAGTGATAAAGCTCTGCTAGAAATTGAATTTATTGAAAATATAAACTAACATGCCAACAATGATAAAAATGATGAAAAAGATGGCACCTTAGCTTAATATAGGAGTACTAACAATGAATCAATTCCTCAAGCTTAAGATAATGACCTAGAATAGCAAGTCATCAAGTATGAATAATGATGTTGCTAAAAATTGGTTATAAGGATAATTTGGTAAATTAACTAAAAAAGATAATAAAACTAAAATTAATTAACTAGATAAAATGGCTAAGCAGCTAAAGGACAAGCCAAGCCTATAAAAAGGGGTATTAAAACCTTAATAAGCCTAAGACTATCAAAACTAAAAATGTAGATACCTGGTCCTATAGAGAAATTTGGTATAAGAAGTCATTTGCAAAACTTCTTGAAGTTAAAGAACTTTTAAGAAGAGTAGATCTCTTTGCGCGCATTTTAGAGAAGACAAACTGACACTCTATTGTTTTCTCAAAAGGACCTAGTTCTATTTCTAAGAAACATCATTTTGGTGCCATACTCAAAAGAAGAAGAAAAAATGTTGAGGATGCAGATGAGATCAAGAGTCTGTGACCCCAGTAATCAGATAGCCTAAGCATTGGAGAATAAGGAGGTCACCAACACAAAGTACCATTAAACCCAGTACTGGGCTCAGCTTCTAATGCACAACCTATACTAAAAGAGATGTTTGCACCACAAGCACCTTCTTTTGGAGATCCTATTCTGCCTATGATCCAGAAGATGCTGAAGACTATACTAGAAAGCTTTACTCAAGTTGTAGCCAAATTAGTAGCCTATTACACTAAGAAGTGCTGCCCTCAAGATTGCAGCAATTCTCACATTAGAGTCAATGGTTTTCTTCCTCTCCTAAATAGAATAGAGCGAAGAGCCAACTTTGAGCAAGATGTTACTCTTTGTCTTTTACCCCTACAAAGAGACACAAGCCCTTCACTTAGAGTAAATTCCAGCCATGTGCCAAAAGACATTAGAATTCAAACGCATTCCTCAATATCATAACCATATTAAGGAGTAGAAAGCCAATACCATCCTTTAACTGCCCTTGTCCCTCAGTGCAGCCTTTTCTCTCCAGCTATCCTAGCAGAGGCAATCTCTCTTAGAGTGAAAATAGCCCAACTACTAGAGTATGATAACAATGCAGACCTTTATAAGCACTTGGATAATATTTTGGAAAGGATGGAGCTACAACTTGAGCAAAACTATAAACTGCAAGTTATTTTACACCATACTTATCAGGCAAACTTTAATGTAGCTCAAATAGATACCGCTTGGATTTATCTTTAGATAGAAGGTGTTGGTGCAGTGCTTTTTCTAAAACGTTTTTATCAATTATAGACACACCGAAATAGCAATATATTTGTTCACCATCGAGCAAAGAATGGAGAATCCCTATGGGCTTAACTCAATTTCTTCTTCCAAGTAATACACGAGATCCCCCATATAGCTAGGTGTTTTTGCTTGGCATCATCCAACAGAACTTACTTGAAAAGTTCAGCAATTGATTGCTAGAAAGCCTCCTACTATTATGGAAGAGAACCTTAGGGTTCAAAAGTGCAAACATGTAATGATGAGAATAACAATAACCAGAAACATTAAGATTGGAGACATAAGGGTCTAATAAGCACAAAACATAATACCCATTGGGCTTTCACCACTTACATGTTGCTTTCTACCCCCAAAGTAGAGATTCTAAAGGTAGCAGTACCACATGGCCTCTTATGGCAACCTTATCAAAGATAATGTAGGTTATAAAGAAGCATAAATCGGACAAGTAGTGTCACTTCCACCATAATGGCAAACACATCATCGAATAGTGCAGACATTTGAAGGATGAGATTGAGAGATTGATTTAGATAGAACATCTTAAAGAATATGTAGCATAGAGGCCAAGTAATCTGGAGAAATATCTTGCAATAAGAGAAAACACGGACTACCAGCAATGACGACATGAACACTAATAGCCCAAAGATCTATGATAACAATGCAACTTTGATGACCTCCCTATAGCTAAAGTTATGTCAAATATTACAAGAGGGTTAACTGGCAAAGACTCCAATAATGCCAAAAAAGGTGTTGATCTAGGCATCACAAGAGATTCAAACCTATATAACTGATCCTATACTAGGAATCTCTAAAGTACATCCCTAGACTTGAAGAAGAACATCTAGAGTTCAACCCTCAGGGAAACAAAAGAGCTGCATGACAACAAGAAAAAGGACAATGATGAGGGCATACTCTGAGATCCTGATGTCAAGCTAGTAATCACCTAAAGAGATCTCTTTTAGAATACTTGGAAGTACTGCTAGCAATAACCTTTTTTTATTTCCCTAGTATCATTAATAAATTTTCTTTGAATAAGTTAGAACTTTTTACTCCTCTACTTAGAGCTAGTAATCTTTTCAGATTTTGAGTTATGCATTTCTCAAACTTGAATAAAGCATGTAGGCTACACTATCTCATTGTTGATTTTTTATATGCTCACGCACTATGCTCCTCGGAGGAAACTAAATCTTTGATGTGCTTGCACACCCTACTCTTTTGAGTAAAGTGAATCTTTGATGCGTTTTTGCACTATGTTCTTCAGAGCAAACTCGACCTCTATTACACTTGTGCACATTGCTCTTTGAAACAAACTTCATCTTTGATACGCCTGTCCACCCTCTAAAAAAGCCCACTATTGGCTCCTCTTAGAGGTACATAACAATCTTTGAAAAGGCCAACCATAGACTCTTATTGAGAGCATATTGCAATCTTTGAAAAAGCCTACTATAGGTTCCACTCAGGAGTACATGGCAATCTCTCTGGAGAAATTTGCTAACAAGTACTTTGAAAGGCACCTAAGCAACAAAGTAAAAAAATCTCACCTTAAGTCCTCATAAAAAAAAGACGATAACATCTCGACACTTAGAAAAAGTATAAAGGAAAATCTCTAAGTTCGAAGACACAACATATCATTGCACGCTTATTTTGAAGTCTCCCTAAGCCCATAAACAAATTCATCCCCATCATGATACTTAAACTCTAATGTCTGTCTAACTTGGGCATGAAATTGATTTTCCTCTCATGAAAGATTCCACTTTGCATGAAATGAACTAATGTTGATAAAAGAAGGGATGCCTCATGAAGATAATTCCACTACATGATACACTCACAACTATGCTAGTTATTTCAAATTCATAAACTTCACTAAACTGCCTATGCAACTCTACTAAATAAATTTTCTAAGTCCTCAAGCAAGCAATAAAAGGACCACAACTTCAACAAGCTTGGCAGAGACTTGAATGAAAATTATGAAAATAAATAAATAAATAAAATAATGGGCACTCAAGATGCGATATCTCCTTAAAAACTTGAGGTTGGCATCTACATATCTTCTACAACTCAACTCTTAAAGCACAAGTACACAAAATTAATATCATTCAATTGGCAAAGTGTTCCTAAGAACACAAAAAAACTAAAAGTAAATCTTTTTCATTCTTGCAGAGCTACTATTGCTAGTTTCTCCATAATGGTTTTCACCCTAACCTCAAGATCTTTCTCCAACATCAAGGCTACCTAGGATAGTGAGGTTCAACATCAACAAGTTTGTTGTGGAGTATCACTCGGTATCACTCAAAATACAGTCACAACTCTAAATGATCTACTCATAGATTGCCATTACCCCCATCTCTTCCGTCTTAAGAAACTTGTCAGAGTCCTTGCATTCCTTGATCACATCCTCATGAGTTGTATTGACTGGTGTCCCCTTGGTAGTAGAATTTAATAGCACCTCTCTATTTTTCACCATTTTAGCAGACTTTGCTTTCAAGCACTCACACTCGTTCAACAACCTACTCACACTCGTTCAACAACCTAGCCAAGCCTTCCTCTTTATGACTCCGCTGTTGAACTACTTCGTAACCTTTTCCTTAAGATGTTTCACCATCACCATAGTCTATTCTACTCAGCGAGATATTTTTTTTACTAAGTTCTTACCTTGACTTAATTGTGAACGTTGATTTAACAAAGAAAATGAATTGAAGTCCCTTGAAACCCTAACTCCTACAATAGAGACACAAGATTTAATAGTATGATAGATGCAAAAGCCACCTTATGTCTAGTTGATACTTAGCTATCTAGAAAAAGACAAGGGGGCTCGTGGAAGCCACAATTGCTAAGAGTCCTCTTGAAGACACTTGTTGACAAATATTCTCTCAAAAGAATCATAGCCACACTAAGCAGAAAAACCTTTAGAGCACGAAGTACATCTTTACAACAAGAGCTTCCTAGGTTGCCCAAAGTAATGTAATGTGATTGTACATCTCGAAGGGTCCTTGAAAAGACCCATATGGTACTCTAAAAGGCTCCCAAAACAACTTAACTTCACATAAGAACTTATGTGCTTACAAAAGTTTTAAGTTATCCACTAAGTGCAAAGCTTTATCAGAAATCCTAAAAGATCTCTAGAGCATCAAACTTCACAAAAAACTCTAAGTTAATTGCAGAGCATAAATCCTAGCTAATGATCTGAAATAATTCTAAGCTATGCCCAATAGTATCACCCATGCACCCAAACATAATGTCAAGCACCCAAGTGCATTGCCAATGCCTAAGCGTGATTTTGGCACCTAAACATGGCATTAGGCGCTTGAGTACAGTGCCAAATGCCTAAGCACATCACCTGGTGCCCAACCAAGCAAGTGCTATCTTTTCACACCCCATGGACAACATTTCCACTTGCCTAGGAAGCTTTATCCTCTCATTGAGCCTATAAACTCCATCTCCAACTTAGTTAGGAACTCTAACTCAAATTGTGTCCTACTTCCCCATGTCCTACTTTCAAGACATGATCGTCTTTTATGTGAATAAACCCTAAAAACTTCTTACTAATTCTAAAGAGTTAGATAAAAGCTCACAAAAACTAAAGTGAAGTAAAACAAAGAAAAGAGAAAGACATCACCCTAAAAACTTGTATCTTAAATAGCCCATAAGACACACGTCTCACAATTACACACTTAAGTTTAATATAAGTGCTCGGACGAATGTAGTATAAGATTTTCCTAAGAGCTTAGGTGAATACAAGGCACAAAATTTATCTAATACTTTACATGAATGCAAGGCACCTAGCACGAAGCCACCTAAAAATAATGAAACAAACACTTACTCAGACAAAATAGCCAGCGATTATCTCAACCAGCTTAAAAAGGGAGAATAACTCCAACTTTTCTTGATCGCACTCGTTGACTACACCTCGTATGCTATCAATGCTAAAATCCATCTTACCTACTTCATGGTAGGAACCTATACCACAATTTCAGCATAAACACTAGTAGAATAGTCCCTTACCATTGGCAGCATTAAAAGGTTATGTTGTCTATAGATTAGTGACCACTTCATGCATATGCTTCCAAGTGAGTCCAAAAGGTACCAATTTGAACTCTTTGATGGTAGTGCATAGTGGCACCACCAGAAATGATAAATTATATACCTCGCCAACTTGGGGAGCTTAAATAACTCTCAGTAAGCAATATCTCTCTATGGTGCTCTTCCAAAATGCACTTCCATACACTTTTCTTTTGCCTTTTTAGTTGTGAAAACAACCTCACAAATTCTAAAAATTGCCTAAGTTCTTTAAAGAACACATAACTCCACTAGTGCCCCCAATAGTCGTCGAAAGCTAAAACCTCATAGAAATCAAGTCCTATGCATAACGCAAAATGAGACATATCTCTATCTCACTGCAGTATGCAAATCAACCCACCCACTTTTGACCTACACATGGTCGATAAACCTTACAACTAGCATGCAACAAAGTTAGCTTAATTTTAAGACCACCAGAAAGAACCTACTCCTTGTGAATAATGAGAAATATCTGATGAGCATCAAGACTTAACAAAGTCTAGCTAAAGTAAAACATTTGAATGGAGTAATCTAAATCGATTTTAAAGTGCAAACCTAAGAAAAATGCCCCTGACATTTTTAAAGACACACATCTCACTCTCCAAAAAAAACTTTAAGTCCACCCATGACATTGTACTATCCCCTTTCATGAGAAGAACTAAGTACCACACCAAGAAGCTTCCACAAGATGCTTGTGCAATTCCTTGTGCAAACACGAAGGATAATAGAGGGTTTGATGATATTGCTAAAAATTGACTATAAGGATAGTTTGATAAATTGACTAAAAATGGCAATAAGTTTAAAGAGCCCAAAGGACAAGTCAAGACTATAAAAATGGATAAATAAACCCTAATAGGACTAAGCCTATCAACACTATAAATTATAAATATTAAGTTCCAAAAAGAAATTAAGTGTAAGATATCATTTGAAAAAATTCTCAAAGTCGAAGAACTTTTAAGGAAAGAAGATCTTTATGCATTCATTCCACAAAAGATGAACTGACACTCAATGTTTTTTCAGGAAGGACTAGCTTCATTTTCGAGCAACATCAAATAGTTACTCTACTCATTAACTAATTCATTTCTGCATGCCATTAGTATGTTCATTGGCTAGAAATAAACATCCTAGTCTAGTTGATCATTCTAGAGGTGAGGAACAACTAAAGGAGCTTGACTCCTCAATGACATTTGGTGAGAATTGTGATTCAATGGTTCAATGTATTGATTAGAAGGCATCTTCGGTTGTTTTATCAGATGCCATATTCAACAAAAAGGTAATGACTCAACAGAATTTTGATGAAATAAACCAACTTGCCTAGTTAGCAGCTTTTAAAGACAATGAATTTGTAAGGTCATAACTTATGTTTCTTGTGATGCATTTGTTACACTATTAACTAAATATTTTCTAGCACAATCATAGATCTCCTTTACATATATTAAATCTTGAACATTTTTTTTCTTTTTTCTTTTTTCTTTTATGTGTTGAGATGGAAATGGAGGCTTCGCTCTTAGAAGCCTATATAATTCTTTTTCTCTCATTTTTCATTGTAGTGCTTCCTATGAACACTAGTTAAATTTTAGATCTGCGTATTCATTCATAGTTTCATCATATATTGGTGCTAGTTTCATCATATATTGGTGCATCCTACTGCTAATCCTCATGGGTATTAAAATCATTGCAAGCTTAATCCTGCATCTTGTAATGTAATTGAGATAGGTATTTTGCAAGGTTTCTTTCTCTTCCTAAAAATTAGCTTTCTTTGTGTTTTTAAGTTGAATTTGAAGCTAATCTTTATTTATCAAATAAATTAAAACATAAATTAAAACTCTAAGGTTATTTTTTTCCTTTATTTGACACTTTAAAATTATCATAAAAATAGTAAATGTATTCGAGCATAAAGTGGTTTAGATTATCATTTCTAGAGTTTGTTTCCTGCATTTCAGCAATATGTGTTTTGGCTTCTAAGGCTTGTTCTGTTGCTTCTAAGTTCTCTTTGACATTAGATATTTTGGATTTCGTTTTTTTGTTTGGATATTTCTCTTTAGGACACTCATATATGGCTATGAAAGGTGATCATATCTATGCTCTAAATGCTCTTAATTTAAACTGAAATGATGGAACTTTGGTGCTCCAAAAGTACTGAACTTGATTGTAAGTTCCCTTCAGAATAGATATATTTATAGAAATAGTGGTTTTAGTATGCCAATTCATTAATGGTGAATATGGGTGGGTGTCAATTATATTTTTCCCTCACCCTTTGCTTGCCCTTCATTTGAACTAGAAATTTCATCATTTTTAGTCTGAGTACTTGATTATCTGTGGCTTGTGGAAGATGGAATGAAAATCTAGGTATTATTTCATACCATATAAAGATCAATTAGCTAATAATAATCTCTCTTTTATAGGAGGATTAGCTTATGCTGGAAAGACATGAAAATAGGACAGTAGGTCAAAAATTGTCACTTTTTTCCTGTCCACACAAATGAAGAAGGCTGGTGGGCAGAACGCTTGAGTCCTACCCAAGAATGGGAACTGTTGCCACCCAGATACAAAATCCAAATCGTCCTTTTTTCAGAGAAAATATTCATCTTTTACTGATATTTGATAATCATGTGACAGAAATACACAACATGAAGAAAACTACACCAATTGGTACAGACATCATGAGCAATGCTTGGTCGTATATACGATGCACATGCTAGTTTTTTGAGCTTAATTTGGTATTGTTTTTCAAATGTAAGAAAAGGTAATTTTGAAGGTCAAACAAATGGAAAAGAGATCTTATGCATTGATCTTTTTTCTTCTTTCTAACAAACCCGATGGAAAGAGATACCATGTTTATAAAGCAACAAAATTATTGAGTAATGCATAAATTGATGATGGAGTTTTCCACCAACAAGAAACCATTTTAGCTTTATTCTAGTTTCAAAAGCAAAGCCTCCATTTCTTTTGGAAGCTTGTACTAATGTTATGCAGAATTATTTGAATATGTAGGAACAAAGTTCAGTGGATGGATCTAGTGTATATTTACAAAAAGATGAGCTCTCGGGGCTCTTTCATTCTGTAAGTATGTTATAGTGTACTCTTTTTATTTTTTTAAGAGCATAAGATTAACCTACTTTGGTCAATAGGTCTTTGTGAAAGCATTTTTTTCTCTCTATTTTGATCTGGTTGTATAGGAACGTGAGAATGTGAATATTGGCAATTATCAAATGAGGTAAAGAAGGTTCCATTTGAGGAGATACATTTATTATGGCAGAATCACTGGTTCTAGAAGAGATACTATGGTTACAAAGATAATGAAGGTGACCCTATATATTCTAGTTATTTGTTTTTATTTATGCCATGTAGTTCTGCATTACAAATGGTATGGATTCCATAGAATCTGTATTCGGAAGAAATACTCTATTTATTATTGATTTGATGTCTTCCCTATTTACTGATTTAATCTCATTTTATTTCTACCTCAAAAACCGCTATATTATGTGGAGCTCAATTGTTGCTGTAGAGATACATATCCATAAACCTTGCATGGAAATTTTGTATCGCTATTTTAATCAGAATTTGATGTATTATGCAAAGAATTAGTCGAGCATAAAATATGGTGCTAAGGTAGATTTAACTGCTGAAAATTTACTAGAATGATGATTGATATTTGCTAAGTTGAGCCTACTTAATGAGTTTGTTGTTGCTCAGCGTGAAGGCACAGAATTTTGTTGTGCAATATCTTTGGGAAGTTGGTGACTGGCATGGAAACCCTTTGCGTGTTGAAAAAATGCTATGCAAATTTAATGGATAGTTACTACTACTGAAAAATGATGTTGTTGCTAAAGAATGCTACTACTATTGAAAAATGTTGCCGCTGCTAAATAAATGATGCTGCTGGAGGCTTGGCCTTGATACAAAATATGAACTAACATTGGACTTGCTAGTTTGCTACAATTTGATTGATAATGGAAGTGGACCATAGTGGCATGAACAATGCAAATCATGACATGTTTGCTTGGGGATAAAATTGACTTTGTGTTAAAATTTAGTGTTAATTTAACTTGTATCTACTGCAAAGATTTCTACATGCATGGTTTTTGCAAAGATTCCTGCTTGAGTTGCTTGAGGTTTTGATAGAAAATGTTTTTCTTGCTGCATTGTACTAAGCTAGCTTGTGGGTTAGGAGAGAGCTCCAGCACAGATATTATATATATAGAAATTAATTTCGATCTTTTTACATTCATTATTTGGTTTCTATTGTATGCACGGTTGACTTAAAAATTCATTGCATATATTAGCAACCAATTTTAGTTTTCTTACGATTATTTTTTGGTTTCTATTGTATGTACATTAACAACCAACTCAAATTGATTTTGCAATCATATTTTGGTCGCTTCATTTTTTGTCACTAAATAAAAAAAAAGTGCAATAAGTCTAGCAACAATATCAAAGTTGGGTAAATTGTTATGAACCCCTCTATGATCGTCGAAATTGGCACAAAGACCCCCTATGAAAATATATATATATATATATATGACTTTCTCGTATTTTTAAAATCATGCAACAAACACCCTTAAAAGTGTTGGTGTAACTCACATACGGGTGTGTGCGACTAAGCGTGGATTTTTGTATATACCCTTACTTATAAGCTGTTTGATTTTTTTAAAGATATCGATGGTCCAAATTAAATCTTGTTATATTTTTTTTAAAGAATATTAAAAAATATGGATAGTATATTATCATATATATTATATAATAAATATGTATAATATATATAATATTTTATATTTATCTCTC
>JACGDI010005453.1:362634-374052 GCA_014898725.1 Jacaranda copaia | reverse complement strand
GCTACCAGAAGTCTCGGACACCGTGTAGCGACTTTATGAGAATTTGAGTTTTTCAGTGTGGAATGAGTACTCTTGGGCAGAATTGCGTGCTCCAGACAGGGATGCACGCTACTAAGTTCGGAATTGAAATAAATTTCAATTTCGTCCGTGAAAAAGAGATCCTATTTTGGATGCAATCAGTTGAGACTTGTTCCGAGCTTGAGTAGGAGAGCCTACCAAGCCGTTTTGAGCTAAATTGGGGGATGTTCTTCGAAGGGATTCTGACATGAGTATATGGGCTCTGCGTTTTAGGGATTTCTGAGAGGGGCATCTAAGTTTAGAATTGAAAGGGGTGTCAAACCCCATTAGCAGAATTGAGAGGGGCACGAGGCCCCATATGCAAATTTCAAGTGGAACAGCGAGAGTTCCTTAGCTGGTGCCAATCGGTAGGGAGGCCAAGTTGAGCAACCAAGTTTGAGACCAGGCAGAGAGGCCCTGAGTCTCGAGTGTTGGGCAAGAGGCCCTGAGTTTTGGGTTCAAGTGAGCTAAGGAGTAGTCACTTGATGTGGGTTGCCAAGCACGGCAACACCTCCAGTGGGGGAGAGTGCGGGAATCGCACAAGGACTTCTCGTTCATGATTTGAATTGAACAAAGTTGGCCGAGTTGAGGGCCGTTACCTTTTGATAATCATTGTGCAGCTGTGCAGGCTTCTTTTGGGTTGTGCCGGAGGGCACCATTCAGAGGAACGAACCATGTTGTCCAAGGGCACAGTTTTGAGCGCTCAGGGGAGCGGAAGACTCATCTGGTGCAAAATTGATCAGAATTGAGTTGGGACCCCACATACACTTCAAGTCCTTGTGTATGTGTTGATGAGGGCATCAACGGATTGAGTGGGAGAGAATGTCACGGGTCGCTCATTGGAGAAGAATGACAACCGTGACTTGAAGGGGTGTTAAGAGCGACAAGGCATTGTCGGCTCACCCGGTAGGGCGGAAACGGTCCATGAGCAGAGACTCTTACGAGATGCAGATTGCAAAAATATTTTTATGGCATACTCTATGAGTTATGAGGATGCTTCCCATCAAGTTTGAAGTCATTCCGTGTCCGTTTGGGCACCGAACATTAAGGGCGATCGGGAGCGATCTTTCTGCGCTCGGGCAGCGCAAAGATGCATGGAGCAGAGTGGCTTGGAAAAGGGATTTTGTGAAACTGTTTCATTGGAATATTCCTTGGAGTGTGGGTAATGTTTCCACCACGTTTCACCAGTAGAAGGTTCCGTTTGGATAGGAAACGGTGAAGACCTTTAGAATGCGGCAGTACAGTGGCATTGTTGTGATTCTAGTGTATTGCGAGGGCAATTCCTATTTCATGGAGAATCAGACAGGGCTGGAACTTGGCAGAGTTAATGTAGAAGCCGAGACCTATCCAACGGTTCATGTGAAGAGTGATTTGGATGTCAGAAAGCAGACTTTTAAAAATATGTGCATGCTCGGCATTTCAATGTCTGCTGTGAGTACAATAAAAAAAAAAATTTAAGCCTATTATAAGGCAGACAGGCATGTCTGAGGACTGTTGGGACGGTGGGCATGCCATGGTGGGCAACCAGCCTGTCCTCCCTATGCTGTCTAGGCACTAAGCGGGCAACTCCTTGAAGGCGATGGGGAGCCTTCAAGGGCCAACTCTAGACATCTCATAGGAGTATTTGGAGTCCTCGGACTGGGTGGGAACCGAATGGGTGGCGTGGGGCCAAGTGGGCCCACGTTGGGTCCGTGAGGGTGCCGAGAGGTTGTAAGGTGGAAACGTTTGTGCCACACGGGCTCCAAAAATTATGGAGCAACACCTCTAGGTCGATTGATTGATCGAGACGAACACCCAAATATCTTGTGAACTAACTCGCTAAGCACGGGCTATGGGTTCTAGCCTTGCTACGGAGGTCCATTGGCTTAAGAGATGCGGTCGTGGGGCAACGTCGCATAGTAGGCTACTGAAGCATAACGCTAGCGAGCAGGAAATCAAGTCCAATACTTTGTGCGGGACATAAGATGATGGCACATCACATAAACCTTGGATTTACACGTGGCCCTACTCAGTATGAGGTAAGATTCAGTAGGTTGATTTGGTATGCTCTACAGGTGTTGAGAAATGAGGAGTGTAGAATTGAGAAATTTGTTAAGGGACTAAGATCTGAGATATGACGGACCCTTACACCTTATGAGTAGTTGAACTTTGAAGAAGCCTTAAAGAGGGTATTGCAGGTGGAACAAGAACCTCTTGAGGTATATACAGATGGAGGTAAAAGCAAGATAGGAACAAATTTTGAGACCGGAGTTGCTGTTAGCAAGGGAAGTGGCTTAAGTCAGAAACGACGAAAGATCCAATCTAGGACATCAGAAAAAATTTGTGGATTTTGTGGCTTGTTAAATCATGAGGAATCTAACTATTGGAAAAGGCTAGAAAAGTGCATGAAGTGCGGTAGTGATCAACATCTTATCAAAGAATGTCCTAACTACAGATAAACAATTTTAAGAACTCAAAAAGAAAAAGGAAAACAAGTGACGAAAGGTTCTGTTTGAGCCCTTGAAGAGCAGAGAAAAGTCTACTTTCTACCTATTTTAGTTTACATCCCAAATGGAGTCTAGGGAACAGTAGATATATTGCTCATGATTATATCTACCATGTTTGGTTTTGTGAACTTGTAGCTATCTATTGGGAATTAGGACTTATTATGAAGTTTGGTATGCTAAGTTTAAATTTGATTCTCCCCTAATGTAAAAAATTATATAAGTATAAACTCGTAATATTGTTCATCTTTCATTGTTAAAATTCTTCTGGTGATCTCTTAAATAATGGCATGTTTTCTTTCATCGGGATGAAGCTAAAGATCGTTTGAAGATAGAATGAGGTGTGATGATGTTAGATCTTAATATTCCTCTACCAATAGATCTAGAGATAAGAAGATTCATGATATAAATTTATTGCAGTAAGATGGAGAACCTTTTAAGTACGGAAATAATATGTGGCAATGAGCATAAAAGCACTTGCAATGTCATGAGATAACCAAATTCTTTTGGGATAGTTTAATTACTTCCTATAGACACAATCATAAGAATCAAGGAAAACTTTAAGTGGTAATGGATAACAAAACCATAGATTAAGGGACTGCTAGCCCACCCTAGAACAATGAAGCAACCACATATCTTAGTAAGAATGAATATATTAGGAAACTAGAAAGAGAAGATTTCATGCATCAACAGCATCCCAAATTCTTTGAATTTTTTCGTGAGAGCCTAGGGACCAAATTCTCTTAAAGAGTGGAGTCTATAACACTCCTAGAATTTTGTTGAATATATTTATTATCTTGCCATTATTTGAAAATTTCATGAAATTTATATTATTAATTATTTTAAGAAATTTTGTGGTTAAAATTATAATTTTTATAAACTTGATTTCATGTTACTTGAAATTGCTAGGGCCAAAATATAATTTTTAAGGAGTTAATTACATTCATGTAGGAATTCTTGGGCTTGCATGGAGTAACCAAAGTCAATTGAGGGGTTTCGTGTAAATTGTCTAACTTTCTGGACCTAATTGCATGATTTTACAACCCCAGGGATTGAATTGCAATTTGAAAATGTTGATTTCAAAGATTTGGCGGGATTTCTTTCTTCCTTCACTGTTCCTCTTTCTTCTTCATTTCTCTCCTCCCACCCACGATCATCACCCTCACTCCGACAAACTCCTACCTTGGCCAAGCTACTACCGAATGGCACCTCTCACTACCCCCTTCACTCCCAGCCACACACGCATGACGGCAAAGCAACCACTGGCGACAAGTTGAAGAAAACCCACCTCGCGGGTCTCTCAGTTACCAATGATTGGGAAATAGAAACTAAGTTCTAGATAGACAATTGGCAAGCCCTTAGCTCAAGGATCGCGATGCTGATCTTGCATGGAGGTTCTAATGGCGAGGCACGGTGATCGAAGAGTGGTGGCAGGAAGGAAATTCAAAGCTGTTTTGGTCCGTTCCAGTGGATATAGACCTTAAAACTCAAAATCGAAGGCAGCATTGGAAAGCTCTTGTCGAGAGGAACATTTCTACAGTAGTATTGCATTTTTCGGTAGCCGACGATGGTAGCGTGACGGCAGCAGGGAGGCTGTTTCTTCTCCTTGACACAACAATTGCAGTAATGTTCTTAGTTCATGAATTCAAGTTTTCGTTGATCAAATCATAGGTAAAACTTTGATTAATTGATTAATTGATTCCTGATTTAGTCTGAGTAAATTGTTAGGCTAACCTATCATATAAAAACTAGTTAATTAGACCAAAATTATGATTTGGGACCAAGAACTGAGATATGCAGGATATATATGTGAGCATAATGGACTCAGACATGTTGTGCTAAATGCCACATTGGACTTTAATTATGGTATTAAGAACTATATTATAAATTAAATAGTATTTGAAATGGAAATTTGATTAGAGAGTAATATATATGTATTGCCTAGGATTATGATGACTCTTGAATTATAAATAAGATGGGGTTAATTTTGGAATTATATAATTAGTGAGATATTGGGTTATAATGATGAAATGATATAAAAGGGGCTAGTATTGCTGATATATGAAATGGATGTGGGAACTAAATATACTTGGGGAACATTAATGTTATTAGCTATTTTCCAAGATGATAGAGTTGTTAAGCTTTAAATTATTGTGTAATGGGTTAATTAGTAATCTTGAATTATAGTAAGCATGATATTGATGTATTTAAAGGTCAAATGTAGGTTTTGACTATAATTATGCCATCTTGGTTAGGTGGTGAAGAGGTAGGACCTGAAGATCAGTGATTGTGACTTTTGATTGCATTTGCTAAGCTAACGAAGGTGAGGTTTCTTCCACTCTGAGTTCTTGCTTGTATAAGTTTATTCATGCTTGTTGGAAATCCCTGTGAGGGTTTACCTTTCTGGCACCTTTCTATCTATCTATGATTATGATACGCCCTTATGTAGGTCTTCTTTTTCTATTCCATACTTTGTTTATTTGAAAATTTGAAACATTATTTGCCATTTGATTTGTAGTCCCCTATTTTGATTTTTAGTATTGCTGATATATGAAACGGATGTGGGAACTGAACGTACTTAGGGAACACTAATGTTATTAGCTATTTCCAAGATGATAGAGTCGTTAAGATTTAAATTATTGTGTAATGGGTTAATTGGTAATCTTGAATTATAGTAAGCACAATATTGATGTATTAAAAGGTCAAATGCGGGTTTTGACTATAATTATGCCTTCTTGGTTAGGTGGTAAAGAGGTGGGACCTAAGGATCAGTGATAGTGACTTTTGATTGCATTTGCTAAGCTAATGAAGGTGAGGTTTCTCCCACTCTGGGCTCTTGTTTGTATAAGCTTATTCATGCTTGTTGGAAACCCCTGTGAGAGTCTGTCTTTCTAGCACCTTGCTATCTATGATTGTGATACACCCCTGTGTGGGTCTTCTCTGTTTATTTGAAAATTTGAAATGTTATTTGCCATTTGATTTGCAGACCCTTGTGAGGGTTATTCTTTGACATCGAATTTATTTTGTTGTTTCGATGCCCTAAACTCTCTTTTTATGTTGTTAGATTCTATCCCTCGTACCCTAATCTTGCCAACTCACCCCTTTTTGATCTTGATGAATGAAAAAGTTATATTGAAATGGTCTAGTAGACCTAATCGTATTGATAGTTCTCTTTATTGGTTATGTATTTTATTATTGGAATAGGTCTTGTTGACTATTATTGAATATTGTGCTTGTTATTGCTTGAAAGTGAATTGTTATCTGCTAGCATTGTTTCGTGCCACCCATGGGGATGCCCTTGGGAAGTTATCACCCAAAGGGATGCCATGTGGAGAATAAGCCTGGGACTAAATCTGAAAAGACGACTGGGATTAATCGACCAACGATGACAGGTCTTCCAACTAGGACCCACCTAAGATCCTGACTTACAGGTAGTAGGAGGTAGCGAATTGTAAGTGGTGGGATTTGGCATGCGGTTGACCATGCCATATAAGTTAGCTATCACACACCAAGTTGTGTGCTCGAGCAAATGAAGAGAAAAGGGAAAGTTCTTGGTTCCAATTTCGTGTTATTGATTGTTATCTTGCATTAATCAAGAAGTAATAAGGTAGGATGCCAACAGGTCCGCTAAATGTTTATATGTTCATGCTCCTTCGAGTTTAAAGATTGATTCGTGATTGTCACGATTTGATAATCTAGATTGTTATCCAAAGACCCTGTTATTTATTATTGCGATTCTTCATTCTCTCCAACCTCTATTATGTAATCTCTCACTGAGTCCTTAAGACTCACCCTCCTATGTATTTCCTGTTTTTCCCAAACAGGATTTGATGATGGGTTGGATGATATTTTGGTAGTGGGATGAGTACTTGAACATGCTTCTAGGATCACCTGGACATCAGGTCTTGACTTGGGGAGATTATGATATAATGATATAATAAATTGAGTTAAAGATTTGCAACATGTATAGTTGTGGTCGATATTTTGATTTGAATGTTGTTGAATTTTTTGATATGGTACCTAGCACTCTAGTATAGCTTTCGCATTTAGACTAAAGCATGTTGTATGGTTGTGATGTCATTGCTGTTGTTGGAAATTTGTGAAAAAATTTCATGAACTTATCGATTGTATTATTGCATGCATAAGAAATAAACTGGAGTGGTGCCTCAACTTAAGTGCTATTTTGAGAGGGGGTGCTACATATAAAGTATTTTAAAAGTCATTTAATTATATTCTTAGATTTTAGCATTTTTTTCACTCTATTCTTTGTGTCCTATTTATTTTCTAACATTTTTTTTCTTCTATATCTTTGTGTGCATCTTTAGTTCATTATTCAAAGTGTTTATTGTTTATTTGATTTTATTGTTCACCTTTTTTATTTTATTTTTTTCTTTATTTATTTTAAGTATACTACATGATGGAAGAGATTTTTTGGATTTTAATGCTATAATTTTCTTTTCAACCTAAATAACATCTATCATTTAGCTTTTATTACTATTAAATTTGTAAATTTCTATATCTTTTTTGTTTACTAATTAGTTTATGTTATCAATTCATTTATTATTAGATTTACTAATTGTGCTTAATATTTTTGATTTAATTTTATTTTTATTAGTTACATTGTTCTTCTTAATCATTGATAAATTTTGTCATTTAATTTTTATTTTATTTAAATTATTATACATTCAAAATCCACTTACACATTTTTTGAATCAAGTTATTAATTTATTGCTAAATTTTGTAATTTATTTTTCAATGCTCTTTTTTTTTTTATTTTTTTGCTCATCTAAGTTTATAGTTTTATAGGATGAGATCTATTTTTTTGTTTTAATATTTTTAAAATTTATTTTACTTTTTGAATATTTATTTTAGAAGTATTTCATTTAATTTTATTTTATATTCATATATTTGTAATTATGCATGTATAAATATGTATCATTCAAACTCTTTTTAAAAATTTTATATGCTACATTAATAAATGTTCTTAGATCATTTTTTTTATATTTCAAAAAAATTATGAGATGGTTATTTCAATAGAAAATGCACTTATTAACTTTCTAAGTATATAACTCTAGATAGTATTTAGTCTATCAATATATATTATTTTATTTTATTTTAAATTTTGATTTTTTGAAAGGTTAACAACTTTTTTTGTTATTCACTTTTTTTTCTGATATTTGTGAAATATAATATGAAGATTCAATTACATTCATATGAAAGAATTTGAGAATGAACGTAATAATTTATTTTTTTTCATATTTTATTTTACATTCTAATTTCGTTCTCATATCCTATCACTAATTCCTATTTAAAATTAATTTTGAGCTAATAATTGCTTTATTAATTTACTATGATTTTAACTTTACTTTGCTAATATCAAACTTTTTTCTTCACTTAATATTTCAATAACTAAGCTATGAATCAAATTAAAAGGTTTCTATAAACTTATACACTAATATTAATTTTAACTTTGTAATTATTTTAATTATTTATTTATTTATTACTATCACAATTTTGTCTTGACTTAATTGATTTTTAATCAAAAATTAAAATTAAATAAGATTTTTCTAATCCTTGGCAACTAATATATTATTTAATTCTTTATATTTTAAGTTTTAACTTAATATATATTCATCCTCTTTTAAGTCTAAAATAATCTTAAAGTATTATAATTTTAAATTTTTTCAAAAAACTTTTATGCCATCAAACTTGTGTTCTATATCATTCTCATATATTTTTATATTTTAATGCAACTATATGTTAGTTTTTTATTGCATAATGTTTTTTTAATAAAGTACATAATCATATTCATAGATTTTTATTTTTGGAAGTTTTAAATTTTTTTAACTTCTCACAAAATAATTTTGAAATTTAATTTTTATGACATAATGTATATGAGATGTCTTTATATTTTGCAAACTTTTAAATACTAAATTTTAAAATTTTAAATTTAATTTTACAACCTATTTGATATTTTTCTGATATTTTTATCTTCATATTATTATTTTAGTTATATTTATAATTCAATAATTATGTTAATATATAGTAATTTTAAAGAATCCGTGCATAGCATGGGGACAATGCTAGTACTGTAATATAAGAGGATGTTTGATCAGTTCAATTGCATCTATTTAATCATTTAATTTCTTGGGTCACTACAGCAAAATTAACCATTAAAGATGCCAAAAAATGCTACTTAAATAATATTATAGTGGTAATTTTATATATTTAATGCCATTTTTAAAAGTGCAACTTGTAGTGGTATGGCTAAAGGTACACATGTCATTAAACTACCTTTGTTTTGGCATAAATAAAATACAATAAAAATTGCATCAAATGACACGTTAAAATGTCATGAAAAATGCATTAAATAACATTAAACATACCACTAAAAAATATTTTAAATGACAAGCTAATATGCCACTAAAAATTGCATGCAGTGACAGATTAAAATGCTACAAAAATTCTTTTAAATGACAAAGTAATATGCCATAAATAATACAATAAATGGCATGTCAAAATGTCACACAGTCACTTTTTAATGTCATGCTAATGTGTTGTAAAAAATGCATATAGTAATGTTAAAATGCCACAAAAGACTCCTTTGATAACATACCAACATGGTATAAAAATTAATTAAATAACATGCTAAATTAAATGACAAAAAGATTCTTTCGAGTGATATCTTCATCTGGCTCCAACACCCCATATATGAGATTTCAACATGCTCCTATTTCTACTCTATACAAGACCCAAATATGCAACATTTTATTTAGAAAAATATGAGTTTACCATTAAACTGTACACCAAACGTTAATTATAAATATTTAAAAAATATGATTATATTTTTATATTTTAAAATGTATATTTTCTCAATTATTTAAATACATGCTCAAAATTATTATATTAAATAATAATTTAAAAATTTTTAAAAATTTAGAGATAGAAAATATTCAAAAAAAAAAAATAATGTATTGGTGAAGAGAAAAAATGGGCAAAAACTTAAATGTTTTATACTTTTTGAAAACTATGATTAATTTAGTCAATACATTAAAATTATAGTAAGTTGTTAATGATAAGATATAAAATTATATATTTTACAACTATTAATAACTATATATACTTCATCTATTTTTGTGTGATATTTTCATGCCACACTGCAATTAAGTTATGAGTAATATATATATATATATATATAAAGTAGTATCGCTAGTTAAATGTTTTTAACATATAGTTATGTTAGTAATTTCAATAAAATTATATTTTTATAATATTTATTAATTAATTACTACCAAGTATTATATTATAGTGGCATTTTTTTTATTACTATCACTATATTACAGTAATGAATTACTATATTGCAAAATGACATTAAATCAATGTCATTAAATAATTTCGGGTATTTTTATAAATGACACCATAAATAAATACGAGTAGCTTTTTTTTAAAAAAAAAATTAGTGGCACTACTTAAAATGCCTTGCAATTATATTTACGTTGGTAATTTTCAATCAAATATCACTATTTTTTTTTCACTTATTAATGAAATGCCACTAAATATTGTATTACAATAATATTTTTCAATAATTATCACCATATTACTTTTATGTGTCATTATACCACTGAATGAATGTCAATAAATTAGTGACACTAAATATTTTGTAGCATTTTTTCTAAGCAACACCATAAATGAATATGAGTGACATTTTTTAGGAAAAATTAGTAGTACTAGTTAAATGCCTTCAAATTATATTTTTGTTGGCATTTGAATCAAATGCCACTATTTTATATGCCATCTAAGAGTCAAATGTTGCTAAATATTTTATTATAGTGATATTTTTTTTTACTATTATTATATTACTTTTGTGTGTCATTACACTATAAACATCACTAAATTAGTGCCATGATATTTTTCTTAAAACGACACTATAATTAACTATATATTAGTGGCATTTTTCTAGAAAGAATTAATGACACTAGTTAAATGCCTTTGAAATACATTTATTTTGGCATTTTCAATCAAATGTCACTAAATAATTTAATAATCAAATGCCGTTAAATATTAAATTATAGTAACATTATTTTACAATTATTACCATAAAAAAAATTGTATTCTTATATTATAAAATGTCTCCAAACTAAGCCACCAAATGACAATTTTCTTGTAGTGCGTTTTTGAAACTTTTACTTCTTAGAAAAGTTTTATATTACGGCTATTCAAAGATGCATTTAATAATTTCTACTTCATTTTATATTCAGAAATTAAGATGTGTTATTTATTATTTTTCTTTTTGACACTAGAAGCATCATTGATTAGTTATTCATAAATGCATGTTTTTTTCAAGCATGGAATTTATTTAGTCCAACAAATGAAATAATATTGAATTAAAATAAATATTGATTAGTTATTCATAAATGCATGTTTTTTTCAAGCATGGAATTTATTTAGTCCAACAAATGAAATAATATTGAATTAAAATAAATTATTTTAATTCAATATATTTAGATTATTTAAATTAATTAATTAGATGTAATTTAAGTTGACAATTATATTTCTAATAGTTAAAATAAATCGTGAAAGTGAAAAATTATCTAAATATCGTTTACATCATGTCAAAATGACATAGAGAAATGGGAAATAACTAAAACATTCTTACAAGGAAAAATAACGTATGAATATATGAGATAATTATAAATCACATAAAGTCTAAAAAACAATCATATATAATCATGAAAATTTTATAAGAATATTTATAAACAATAAAAATAAAATTTGGGCATACAATATGATAAAACACTCATATAGAGGCTAAAATAATATATGATCAAAATTAGGAATAATTAAAATACACATCACAAGTGATATGGGATAGCCCAAC